>JAJIBD010006689.1:0-18753 GCA_021461705.1 Cryptotis parvus | reverse complement strand
TTGATCACTTGATCACTTGAATCCCGTTATTCATCAATTTGCTCGAGCGGGCGCCAGTAACATTTCCATTGGACCCTATCACGTGCCAATGTAGCCCAATGGCATCTGGTTGATTCAGGAATATGAAGAGCCTCAAACCGTTCCTTCAGGGTCTTTACAAAGAAGTCTGACCATCTTGTAGGTGGGAGGGGCCACGTGATCTTTTGACATCCCTTGGGATCCAGTCGGTAATGGCTCTAGTCCAGAGGTTGTCTCCAAATCGCATTAAATGTCCAGCACATCTGATTTTCGATGCCTTGGCAAACGAGACAGCATCCCTGATTCTGGAAAAGCGACGGAGGTCAGAACTCCGGATTCCTTCTCTCACTTGAGTGAGGCATGATATTCCAAGCATAGCTCTTTCGATTCCTCTCTGGGAGACCCGAATAGCATTCTCATCCTGCTTTCGTAGGGCCCAGGTCTCTGGAGGCGTATATTAATGCAGGAAGGACGGTGGAGTCAAAGAGATGTGCCCAGAGCCGGAGGTTCTTTGTCCTTTTAGCTACTTATTCGATGCCTTTGAAGGCATTCCATGCTGCTCTCTTCCTCCTGCGCAGCTCAGTTTTTTAGGTCGTTCATCATGTTGATTTCTCAACCTAGGTACACATAACTACTGCATTCAGAGATGTTTGTTCCATTGAGAGTGAATGGGGCCTCTGGAACTAGTTCATTCTTCATGAACATGTTTTCTTTAGATTCAGCTGTAGACCTATCTTTCCACATTCTCGGTCAAAGTCAGCCAGCATCTGTGCCGCTTGACTAATGTTTGGTGTTATTAGAACAATGTCATCAGCTAAGCGGAGGTGGTGTAGTTGCCGACCATCTATCTTCACTCCCATTCCTTCCCATTCTAATTGTTGCATGATGTTCTCGAGGGTGGTGCTGAAGAGGTTTGGTGAAATGGTATCACCCTGTCAAACCCCTCTTTTCACATTAATGATCACTTCTTTGTAGAATGGTGAGATCCTGGTGGTGAATCCGTAACACAGCTCACGAAGGATCTTGATGTACTGGGTTTGAACACCCTGTTTGGCTAGGGCTTCAAAGACTGCTTCAGTCTCCACAGAATCAAAAGGCTTTCTGTAAATCAATGAACATGAGACAGAGTGGCATCTTATACTCCCTACAAACGTCAATGAGCTTGGTTACCGTGTGGATATGGTTGATTGTGCTGAATCCTTTCCGGAAGCCTGCTTGCTTGCATGGTTGTCCTTCATCTAGTGTTCTGCTAATCCTGTTCAGGATGACTCGTGTAAACAGCTTGTAGATGACAGACAACAGGCAGATGGGGCGATAGTTGCCGATGTCATGAATGTCTCCCCTTCTTGAACAGTAGAACTATCCTGCTGGTTTACCATTGGGGAGGGCACCTTGCATTCAGACAGGTAGCGTGTGAAGAGCCAAGCTAGTGTATTGATGAGTACCGACGACAGATTCTTCAGGTGTTCAGGGTCTGACTTTGTCTGGGCCTGGTGCTGTTCCCTTCTTTACAGACGAGATGGCATGTGGAGATTTCAGAAGGGAGAACGTTGGGAATGACATATCCATCCTGTGGAATTTGGTATGTGGGCAGGCGGATGTGGATATCAAAGAGATTTGAGTAGATGTCATGGATAATCTTCTCCATTGCCTTTCTGGAAGATGTGATAGATCCATCAGGGCATCGGAGGGCAGTCATCTTGGTCTTATAGTTGGTGAAGGACAGGCGGGCAGTGCGAATGCTTTTCCAGGCTTCTGCTGCATCTTCCAGTATTTCTGCTCTTCTCCACAGAAGAGCAGAAATATCATTGGACCCTATCACATGCCAATGTAGTCCAAGGTATTTGGTTGATTCAGTAATATGAAGAGCCTCAAACCATTCCTTCAGGATCTTGACAAGGAAGTCTGACCATCTTATGGGTGGGCGGCCACGTGATCTTTTGACATCCCATGGAATCCATTCTGTAACAGCTCTAGTCCAGCGGTTATCTGCAAATCGCATTATATGTCCAGCCCATCTGATTTTCGATGCCTTGGCAAACAAAACAGTCCCTGATTCTGGAATAGCGATGAAAGTCAGAACTCCAGATTCCTTCTCTCACTTGAGTGAGGCATGATATTCCAAGCATAGCTCTTTCAATTCATCTCAGGGGAGATCCAAATAGCATTCTCATCCTGCTTTCACTTAGGTCCCAGGTCTCTGAGGCTTATGTTAATGCAGGGAGAATGGTGGAGTCAAGAGAAGATGTGCCTGGAGCCAGAGGTTCTTTGTCCTTTAGCTATTTCGTTGATGCCTTTGAAGGCATTCCATGCTGCTCTCTTCCTCCTGCGCAGCTCAGGTTTTAGGTCGTTCATCATGTTGACTTTTCGACCTAGGTATACATAACTGCTGCATTCAGAGATGTTTGTTCCATTGAGAATGAATGGGGCCTCTGGAACTAGTTCATTCTTCATGAACATAGTTTTCTTTAGATTCAGCTGTACACCCGGCAGAGCAGGAACCAGCTTTCCCCGTAGAACCCCCTGCATTCCATGGACCAGGAGAGCAACTTCCGACCGAGACCACCATCCTGATGGAGCCCTCGGAAGAGCCCAGAAAACCCCCACACCTTGCTGGCAGCGATCTTCGCCATCCACATTCTGCAGCTAGTAAGTCTCCAGCCAAGAGATTATGCCAGTCTCCAGCCCGGCTTGTCAGAAACCCAGCCTACAAGGACCCACCCTCCAGAGACCTGCCCTTCAGAGGAGAGTATGTCAAGCCCAGGAATGCTTGAGCCACAGACATGATACACCTGGCAGAGCAGAAACCAGCTTTCCCCGGTTGAGCAAGTCCGCTGTGTGGCCGCGTGATTTACCTGCAAATTACCTTGAATATTCTACCCACCCCTCAGAGAGAGCCCCCCACAAGGTAATGAAAGTATAGCACCCTCACGGCAGAGCCTGGCAAGCTGTCCGATAAGAGTCGATATGCTAAAAACAGTAACAAAAATGTTTATTTTCCTGACCCCGAAAGAGCCCTTAATACGGCAGTGGTAAGAAAGGCAAACAAGCAGTGCCTGATAAAATTTCACGGCCATCCTAGGCTACCAAAATGAAGAAGGACTAAAATGACTGTACTTTCAATGCACGTACGCTGGCATCGGAAGCATATATTGAGTATCTGATGGTGCAAGAGCAAAAGATCAAGTATGACATCATTGGTCTGAATGACATGAGGGAGGCGTCAGTCGCATCATGCTGTATTTGACACCGGAGAAGAATTGTTCCTTGGAACATGCGACAAAAAGAGGCATCGGTGGCGTTGGTGTCCTTGTCAACACGAACATGGCCGTCAACATTGATTCATTTGACTCCCTGACAAACCGGATAGGACGATAACACTTGAAGAGATGTGGCCCACTGCTAGCAATTTCTATCTTGATTGTCTATCCACCAACATCCACATATAAAGACGATGAAATTGAGAAATTCCACATGGAACTGGAGGATTTCTATAAAAAGGATCACACCTTCTACAAGGTCATAGTTGGTGATTTTAATGCCAAGATAGGACCGAGAAGATCAACTGAAGAACTCCACATCGGGACCCATGGCTTAGAATGGAACGAACAGGGTGAAAGACTATCTGAGTTCATAATGTCCACCAAGACCATTCATGGGAAATCACAGTTCCAGAAGGCTGATTCGAAACGTTGGACATGGGAATCTCCTGGTGGACAGTTCCACAATGAAATTGACCAAATCATCTTCAATCCTCACCGATGTTGCTGTTTTTTCTCGTCCCCAAATTCCAAACAGGATCAACCACCATCTCCTTAGTGCAAAATTCTACTTCACGCAATCAGGAGAAAAGGCTGCAAAGTTTAAGAAGAGAACTCTCAGAACGAAAACCAACTGGGAACTCTTTGGCACCATTGCAGCAACATGGGAAGATACCATCATTGACGACATTGATGAAGAATACAACCGGCTGGTTCAGCACCTCCATGATTGTGCGAAGAATCTGATAGAGAGAAAGACACAAAAGGATGCCTGTCTTCAGAAACTCTCGAGCTCATTCGCCAATGTGGCAAGGCGCGAGCCTCAGGAGAACAAATGCTAACGTCTAAGCTTGCTAAGCGGTGCAGAGAAGCGATAACAGAAGACCTCAAAGACAGAAGAGCAGAAATACTGGAATATGCAGCTGAAGCCGGGAAAAACATTCACACCGCTGCCTGTCCTTCGCCAACTATAAGACCAAGATACTGCCCTCCTATGCCCTGATGGATCTATCACATCATCCAGAAAGGCAATGGAGAAGATTATCCATGACTTCTACTCAGATCTCTTTGATAGCCACGTCCACCTGCCCACATAACAAATTCCACAGGCTGGATATGTCATTCCCAACATTCTCCCTTCTGAAATCTGACATGCCATTTCATCGGTAAAGAAGGGAAGAGCACCAGGCCCAGACAAAGTCAGACCCGAGCACCTGAAGAATCTTTTGTCGGTACTCATCAATACACTGTCTTGGCTCTTCACACGCCACCTGTCTGAAAGTAAGGTGCCCTCCCAATGGAAAACTCTTGAACAGTTCTACCGTTCAAGAAGAGAGACATTCACAACATCGGCAACTATCACCCCATCTGCCTGTTGTCCATCATCTACAAGCTGTTTACACTAGTCATCCTGAACAGGATTGGCAGAACACGGAGATGAAGGAAAACCATGCGAGCAAGCTGGCTTCCGGAAAGGATTCAGCACAATCGACCATATCCATACAGTAACCAATCTGATTGAGGTTTATAGGGAGTACAAGATGCTGCTCTGTCTCAAGTTCATTGATTTAAAGAAAGCCTTTGATTCTTGGAGACTGAAGGGGTCATAGAAGCCCTAGCCAAACAGGGTGTTCAAACCCAATACATCAAGATCCTTCATTAGCTGTATTACGGATTCACCACCAGGATCTCATCATTCTACGAAGAAGTGATCATTGATGTCAAAGAGGGGTTCGACAGGGTGACACCATTTCACCAATACTCTTCAGTGCCACCCTCAAGAACATCATGCGACAATTAGAATGGGAAGGAAAGTGAATGAAGATAGATGATCAGCAACTATGCCACCTTCGCTTCGCTGATGACATCGTTCTATTAACACCAAACATTAGCCAATCAGCACAAATACTGGCTGACTTGACCGAGAATACATCATACAATATAAGAAAAATTAAAACCATTTAATCATATAGCTGATACAATGAAAACATTTGACAATATTTAGCACACTTCATGATAAAAAAGTCTCAAGAAAATGGGAGTTACAGAACTTTCCTCAATATAGTCAAAGCTATTTACCGCAAGCCCACAGCAAGCATTAGTTTCGATGGGGATAAACTTAAAGCCTCTCCCATAAGACCAGGGACAAGACAGCAGTGCACACTCTAGGACACTTCTATTCAATAGAGTACTGGAAGTACTTCAGAGTACAAAGCATTAGGGAATAAAAAGATATTAAGGCATTCAGATAGATAAGGAAGAAGTCAAGCTATCATTGTTTTCAGATGACTAGATACTAAACTTAGATAACCCTAAAGTCTCCACTAAAAATCTCTTAGAAACAATAGATCTGTACAGTAGTGGGAGGTTGCAAAATCAATACTCAAAAGTCCATGGCTTTTCTATATGCAAATAACTAGAGAGAGGAAAATGATATTTAAAAATCCCATTAACAACTGTGCCTCAGAAAAATTAAGAACCTAGGAAATGGCCTAAGAATATAATTTAGCTATACAAAGAAAACTAAAAAATGCTACTTTAAGAAAGAAGACATAAGAAAATGGAGACTCATCCCAATTCATTGATTGGGATAATTAACATTGTAAAATGGCAATGCATCCTAAGCATCAAAGGATTCAGTGCAATCCCTATAAGGATACCTATAATGTTCTTCAACAAAATTGATGAAACACTCCTGAAATTTGTATGGAACAGTAAAGCCCCCAAAATAGCTAAAGCAATCCTTGGGAAAAAAAAGATAGTAGGCATCACATACTCCTGTTTCCAAACTGTACTACAAAACATTAGTAATTAAAACAGCATGGTATTGAAATAAAAGACAGACCTGCAGACCAAATAGAATATAAATGACATTCACCCTTAAGCACAGGATCACTGTTTTTGATAAGGGAGAAATAAATATGCAGTGGAGCAAGGGAAAGCCTCTGAACAAGTGATGATGGAAAAACAGGATAGCTACATGCAAAAAACATGAACTGAGACCTCTATCTAACCTCATGTACAATAGTCAGATCAAAAATAGATTAAAGGCTTCAACATCATATCTAAATTTATATAGTACATTGAAGAAAATGTAGGCAAAATCTTCCACAACATTAAAGCTAAAGATATCTTCAAAGACAAAACACAACTGACCAAGAAAGTGGAAGCAAAGAAAAGCAAATGCAAAACTAAGAATCTCTGCATCTCAAAAGAAGCAGTGACCAAGATGCAAAAGACTGCCCACAGAACAAGAAATAATATCTACCCAATACTGTTCTGATAAGTGATTAATATCCAAGACCTATAAGCACTCGTGAGAACTTTACAAAAAAAATCAACCCCCTAAAAAATGAAGAGAAGAAATGAACAAAAATTTTCCTAAGTGAAGAAATTCAAATGGCCATAGGGATGAAAAACTGCTCATCTTTCCTAATCATCAGGGAGATGAAAATCAAAACAACACTGAGATATCATCTCACACCTGAGACTGGCTCACATCAAAAAAAACAAGAATAACAATGCTGGCACTTATGTGGTGAGAAAGGAACTCTATTAATTGCTGAAGAGATAGCCCTATGTTCCAGCCTTTTTTGGAAAACAATATGGACATTCCTCAAAAAAGTGTGCTACCCAGTAATACCACTGCTAGTAATGAACCCTGGAGACCCAAAAGAACATAGCATAAACACCATCTGTGATTCTATGCTCATTGCAGCATTATTCACAATAGGCATAAATTGGGAACAGCACACATGCCTGAGAACATACAATTGGATAAACTATGGTCATCTACACAATGACCATCTACATAGCCACCAGGAAAAATGGAATACTGTGTAGGCTTTATAAAAATATTAAGTCATGAAATTAAGTCATGGATGGACATGGAGAGCATCATGTTTAGTGAAATGAGTCATAAGGAAGACAGATATACAATGACTGCATTCATTTTTTGAGATATAAAAAATAGCTTGAGACTAATATCCAGGACCAGGGAAAATAGGGACCTGGAGTGATTTTTCAGTTATTGAAATCTACCACAAGAGCCTGTGTGGTGGAGCATAGGTAAGATAGAAAATGGAACAATTTGCCAATAATAGTTGGAAATAATAATTCTAGACTAGAACTGAGTATTGAAAGTAGGTAAAGATACATGATAACCCTTCATTATCTCTTTTTCAAAACCACAATGTGTAAAAAAAGAAGAAAGACAGAGAGAGGCAGAGACAGAGACAAATAGAGACAGAGACAGAGAGAGGGATGTTTACTGCCATCAAGACAGGTTGGGGAGGGGAGGAGGGAAAACCTCGGGACATTGGTGACAAATGTAAACTGGTGGAAAGATGGGTGTTGGAACACTGTATAACTGAAACCCAATCATGAGTTTGCAATAGTCTGACAAAGATTCAATTAAATAAATAAATAAGAATAAATTATAACCATGTGTATGTCAGAACTTTGTATGCCTGAAACCTGTTGTGAACAAATGTTTTGATCATTGTTCCATAATAAAAAAGAAATTAAATAAAATGAACCATACAACACTCTCAAAACTATAAATAAAAATCCATTATTTCTAAGTTCTGTCCATAATAATGGCATGTCTAATATATGGTAAACTTATTCCACTTCCAGAGCTTGGAAAAAATGATAACAGGACTCACAGGGGACAAATAGTATTTATAATATCATGGCAATTTATAGCATGCCAGTTAAGATTCACCAGTATTCTTATTCACTTTGCTTTGTTTTTGCTTTAAATACTTTACACTCATAATGTCTGCTACTGAGCGCAGATGATTGTCTTGTGAAAAGTGAGTTTGAGAACACTGGAAACTACGTGATGATCTTGGAGAAAGATTACTTTGGGACAGTGTGGGAATAAAGAAATGAATAGATCAACAGTCTTGTGGTTAGTGAAAAACCAGGGTGGAGTTTTATAGAAGAACTGAAGCTCTGTGTGTGGGAGGAAAAAGAGGCCAGTGTAAACTACTAAAATTGACAAAGTGTCCTCTAGTCTATTATCCTGTCTCATAAAACAAATGGCCCTAAAGGAAATCTCATAGATCTGTAGACCTCAGTCCTAAAGTGCAACCCACTAAAAGATGGCATGTAATCTTAGTTATGAAAAGAAAATTCTATCACCTTTATTCAGGTTACTTTTTCAAAATTTTGAAAATATTGGTACTATAGAGAATGAGTTTTACTTCTATAGTAGTGGTTCAACTTGGTCTCAACTCATAAGAGTATTTTTATTAAGTAGCTAGCTTATACACAACGGCACAAGAGTAGTAACCCATGATCATACACAAAATTGATGCAACTAGACTCTTCTTTACATTATTTTTTTTTTCTCATTTAGATAACTGCATTGATTGCAAAATGTGCCAATTTCCAATATTTGAAACTTGCACAAGTCTCTGCAGACATAGATACGCTAATTTATTTCTCCTACATTTATTGATTTCCTTCTATATTGTGAAGTTTTCTTTTTTCAGTAATACATGAATTGTATTTAAGGGGAAAGTGAAGCAAAAAATATAATCATAAGTCATTGCTTCTGTAAAAGTATCTGAACCTTATTGTCATCTCATTAGTGTAGATTCCACTGAAAATATTCCTGTAAAGTCTTTATTCATATGTGATGTCCAATATTTCATCTCCATTATTTGTTGTATTCTAGAGCTCTCCCATGTATCCAATTGTAGCTCCAGAAGCAATGTTTTGAACACATTTTATACTATTGAATCCCCACCTCTTATGAGGAACTCAGATGCTGTTTTTATTTGGTCCATGCGTGCATCCACTGGTGAGTTCAATCTGAATCAGTTCCAAATTTTATAACCCATTTTGGGGGATGGGAGGTTAGTACCACACCTGACCATGCATTCCTGGCTTGCACTCACGGGATCACTCCTTTCTGGCTCAGAGAGAACAGATAGAGTGCTAGGTATTGAACTCTTATTGGCTACAAGCAAGGCAAGCACCCTACCAATTGTATTATTTTTTCTGGCTCATCCAGTCCCGAATTTTTGCAAGGTCGTAATTTGGGACCCTTTGCTTCCTCAACAGGGACGTTCAAGACTGTGCAGAGCCAAAGGAATGTCCATGGTTCTAAAAGGAGACTCTGGTAATTTAAGCAAAGTTGAAATTATCCCACAAAATAAAGATCAAAAATGTGAAAATCAATTGAAGTTTGTAAGTGTGTTATATCTTCTAGGATAACTATTAGAAGATACTCAGAGATGTTTTGAAAATTACAGTGTTCTACATTATTATTCACTTTAAATCATATTTACATCAAAGAATCTTAAATTGATTATCTTCTACTCTCATTTATAGTGATAAGTAATACTGTTGTCATTTGATATACTTTATATATTCCATCAAGTGTGTAATTTATGGATAAAATCAGGTAACTTCTTAAAATTCCCACAAAGATTTTTCAGTTAAAAAAATAGTACAAGGGGGCCGGAGCGATAGCCCAGTGGGTAGGGCATTTGCCTTGCATGTGGCCGGCCTGTGTCTGCCTGGGTTCGATCCTCGGCATCCCATAAGGTCCCCCGAGCACTGCCAGGAGTAATTCGTGAGCGCCAGAGCCAGGAGTAGCCCCTGAACATTGCTGGGTACGGCCCAAAAATAAAAAAAAAAAGTACAGAGGCCAGAGAGATAGTCCAGCGGGTAGGGCGTTTGCCTGGCTTGCGGCCGGCCCTGTGCTGGCCCGGTTCGATCCCCGGTGTCCCATATGGTCCCCCGAGCACTGCCAAGAGTAATTCCTGAGCGAAGAGCCAGGAGTAACCCTGAGCATTACCAGGTGTGACCCAAAAAGCAGAAAGAAAGAAAGAAAGAAAGAAAAGAAAGAAAGAAAGGAAGGAAGGAAGGAAGGAAGGAAGGAAGGAAGGAAGGAAGGAAGGAAGGAAGGAAGGAAGGAAGGAAGGAAGGAAGGAAGGAAGGAAGGAAGGAAGGAAGGAAGAAAGGAAGGAAAGAAAGGAAGGAAAGGAAGGAAGGAAGGAAAGGAAGGAAGGAAAAGAAAGAAAGAAAGAAAGAAATGATGAGTGAGTGAATAAATAAATAAATACATAAATAATAGTACAGTGGGAGGAATCATTAGGTTTACTCATTATATTTGCTATCAAAGCCCAAAAGGAAAACCTTTCTTGATATTCCCTGGACTCTATATTCCTGGAATTAGAATTGTAAATGCATTGCCTTGGACAAGAGAATATCAAGTCACTAACAATACTTAATACACTGCAACAAAGATTTACTAGAGACTTCCCAAAAAGACTTCAAATGTAATAAATAAATTCTTTTTCTATAAGCTGAATACTCATGGCACATCCTGATTTGAAGACTGTGTGAGAAAAAAAACAAGTCTTCAAGTCTTTGAAAAGAAAGAATTTAAGGGGGAGAAAAAATTAAACATTGTATCTAGCTAAGACTGCTCTTGGAGAGAGAACAAAAATCCATGACCATTAATAGATTGTGCATCCCTCTTCCATCATAGGAAGTTTCATCAGGCACTAAGGCATTCATTTGGGGGTACTGGAGAGAGAAAGAGACAAAATTGAGTACGTGAGCCAGAAAGCTTAAATGACTCCAGTGTGACAAACTTACAGTCACTATAATTAAGTTGGAATATTGCTATTTGATGGGGTCTTAGTGTCAGCTGATCTTTGAGCACTGAAGAGATTTCCTCAGTGGCATAGAATGCATATATCAGTTCTGAGACTAGAACTTAGTTAGCCCTTCTGACTCTTACTTGGAAACCATTCAAGCCAATATTGCCCAGGGGAAGAAACACTAACTTGAGATGTTTTGATCTCACAGTGCCTGGCAGTCTTTTATACCAGGCACTGTGAAACTACAAGTCCACTTAGTTTCAAATTTACTGTCTTTCAAGAAAAGTTGAGAGCAAAAAAAATTATTTTAAGTGCTATTTGATTGACAATACATGGGTTTTATAATAGGTGGAATAAAGATCTGAGTTATTGAAAGAGCACAAACACTTCTGAATAAATGTACTGTGATGTGATTCCATTTAATTTTTCATTTTAATTTAACTGTCTAAAGCTTCTTTGAAAAATACCAAAATACATTAAATTTATTTAATGTGGAGCAGCCATGGAGTTCCAGAGGGTGATAAATGGCTCAGTCAGCCCCTGGCCGAGTCCAACATAGCTTCTAGGTTAGCTCAAACATACGGGGAGGGGAGGGGGCAAGTTGGCAAGACTTGGAGCGGGAATTTGGGCTCCTCCTCCCATTCTTCCACTTCCATATCAGCGGGGCTTGGCTGCGAGCTCCTAGCCACCAAAGCGAGCAACACCGGAAGAGAGACATTCCAGACCCACAGCTGCGCTCTGCAGCCATGCGACAGTCTTAGACAATGATGGAAGTAGGACCAGGTCCTTCCCAGGATCTTTCACATTTATACATTGTACACAGTTCTAGGCGAGTTCTAGCCCTGACCCATCAACCCAGTGGAGCCTGGCAAGAAGCCAAAGGAACCCCACACCATGAGGGCAGTCATTCTCAACACCCAGACTCGCAGCTTCTCAGATCTCCACCCAAGAGAAACGCCAATCTCTCCCCATTGCAGCTCATCAGTAAATTCATGAAGTGCCTACTACTGAGAGTGTGCCACCCATGGCAGAGCCTGGCAAGCTACCTGTGTTGTATTTGATATGCCAAAAACCATTAACAATTATAGAACTCATTCCCATGACCTGAAGGAATGGTTTGAGGCTCTTTGTGTTCCTGGAGCAAGCCTATGCCCTTGGACTACACTAGCTAGCTACAGGATATATAGAGGTGTTACTGGAGCCTGCTGTAGCAAATCGATGAACAACAGGAAGACAAGCTATACAAGTGATACATTAAATTTGAATAATTTATAGCTATACACATTTGTTATAATCAGAGTTTAATAAATAAGATTAAATAATAGCAAAAGTTTCATGTTGTATTTAACTGAACTCTTCACACTTTAAAAAGGTGAATTTTACAAATATGAATCATGGGTAGATAGATATACAAAAGAAACAGTATTTTTGGTTTCCTTAGTACCTCATCTAATTTGTGAATTATTAAAAAAACCTAAACATAAATGTGATATTGTTAATTTTGTTATACATGCTATTATTTTAAATATTTTATTTGCATCTGTTACTTATGTCTATAAAAACATAAAAATACTCTCAGAGGGAAACTGGGGTACCTGCTATTAAGGCGGCCTGGGGGGCGGGAGGAGGGTACATTGGTGGTGGAAATGGGGCACTGGTGGAGGGATGGGTGCTGGAATACTGTATTACCAAGATCCAATTATGAACACCTTTGTAATTGTATGTTTCACGGTGGTATAATAAAAAAATTTTAAAAAAATACTCTCAGAAATAGAATAAAGACAAATTTTTGTAAATGTGTCCTTTGCTTCTCCCATTTTAATTTCTATTTTCTTTTTTTCTTTTTTTTTTTTTTTTTTGCTTTTTTGGGTCACACCCAGCGATGCTCAGGGGTTACTCCTGGTTCTACACTCAGGAATTACTCCTGGCACTGCTCGGGGACCATATAGAATGCTGGGGATTGAACCCGGAGTCAGCCGCATACAAGGCAAATGCCCTACCCTCTGGACTCCAGTCCCTAATATATATTTTCAAGCTTTATGATAATAGAAGCATAAAATAGGTATTTACTGCTTCTTCCCACAATTTTTCTAAACTCTTAAGTGATAGACTGACAGATTCTTGAAATGTGTAGTTGAGTGCACAGCAACACATACAGAAATAGCCCTAGAAAATGTCATGTTAAGCATGGGATATCCAAAGGGGCATAACAACTGTTCACAGATACTAAGCAGTCAGCTGCCTGCCAGATCATTACAATCAGTACTGCACTTTCAAACCTTGCAATACCCAATACTTACTAGCTGTTATAAACTGAGATGTCAGAGTACCACTTTAATAAAGGCCTATTTCAAATTTTCTGAGCTTCAGGGATTGGAGATATACAACAGAAAGGCATTTTCTTTGTTGTGGCAGACCCTGTTTGATTCCCAGGACCTCATATGGTTCCCAGACTCCTGCCAGGAGTGATTCCTGACTGCATAGCCAGAGTGAGCATTGAGCAGTAAGGTGTGGCATCAAAATTTTAAAAAAAATTGCTATTTGACATTATCCTTCTAATTTATTATTTCATTTTATAGTTTTCAAATTATTCTCTACATCTTTCTTAACTAAACAGAGAGCTGCATCCCTCTTAAAATACATAGCTGCAATAAAGAAGGTACCATCAAGACTTTCTCAGTGAAATGATTTGTTCATTTAATTATGAGTACTTGTTTGGGTTTAATAATTATAATCCGAAAAATATTATAGTATTTTCATGTTAGAGAATATGTTGGTCATAATTGTCAATCTGGCATATTACATTTATGATGAAAATAATTTTTCATATTCTTCTAAAACCTTTTGCTTTCCAGATGATATGGCATCATCCCATTTTCTTTTCTCTCATGCCCTCATCATCCAACTTACTTTCAAAGTCCAGCTTCCTTACTTCCTTGTACTTTGAAAATACTCCCTCAAGTCTCCATCCTTGGGAGATGGACTTCAGATCTATGATAACTCCCTGGATGTTAACATCAACTTCTGCACCATAAAATTATTGGAGTCTTGAAAATTCTGTGTCATTTTATCCTACACATTTTGTCCAGCTGAAAATCTCTAGAACTTGAACATGATCATCTTATTTTCTTCAAAGTCCCTTGATTTTATGATGTCTCTGTCCAAACATTTTCATTCTAGTCTTCGCACTCTATAAACATATATAATGAAATCCCTTCCTCTCAACGTATATGCACATTCTCTCTATGATGCTGCATCTCTATTCATCTGTACCTTTCAATTTCAGCTTACTCTTCAAAGTTGTAGTTTTCTTTTTATCTAAGATTACTTCCTCCCTCCTGTTCTTTCAAATCACAACAGGTCCATATGCAATGTTTAAATTCTCAGTACTCAGAGTGCCATTAAAACAGTCCTATTTAAAAATAAAACAGTCCTATTTGCCTATAGTTCTCATAGACAACCAACTGCAACAGAAGATAAGCAGTGTTTTCAAAATTCAACTTAGTAGACGAAGTTTAGTATTTGTAAAGACTATTCTTAAGTACACTATACCAAAGAAAACAAACTAAAAAGGATTGCTTGAGAAAAATAACAGTGGTTAACATTTCAAAGAATAGTAAGCTCATCTTTATTACTTTGAAACCCATGTAAAAATTAAACTTTATATAGTATCCTCCATGACAAATATTCATACAACATAAACCAAAGGGTACTGTAAAGGAAAAATATACCGTAATTTCTTGCTGATCTTTTGAAATTGTCATTCATCCTGGAAGTCAGGTAATTTTCCTAAGCTTGTAAGACATTAATGAAAAAAGGCAAAAAAAAAAGGGGGCTTAAACTTAAGCCCCAAGTTTTAAGTCCAGGTGCATTTTTCCACAGGAAAGCCATGGTATACTCCCTAGCTGTGGCTAATCTTTTTTATCCAAGATTTCCTGAAGTCTTTAAAGCTATCCATTCATCCAACAAGTGCCTTCTAATCATTCTTTCAAAATACTGCCAAAAAGAATGCTTTCCAGACCTGCTTCATGATAAATGTAAATGGAAGAAGAACAGACTTCATTTTTTCTCATTAATTTAGTGCCTAGGGACATAAATGTCTTTGTAGCACTTTTCTCTTGTATACTAGATACAAATGACATACTTGGAAACATTGCAAAATTTTAAACTTTTTTAACATCTTAACCATTTTGCAACTTGTGGGTCTCTTCTGATTCTTCTTCATATAATACTTATATTTCTTACATTTATAAGGGTCTTTATTTCTGTTTTTGTTAAAAAAACAAAAATCCAAGCAAGGAAACTTCATTTTGTTATCTCAGTATTTAAATATTTATTTATCCACTATTAATAATTTAGAGATAGTTTTCCATAAACTGAGGCCAGGTTTATATATTTTATCCATGAATAAATTTTGTCATTTTCTATTGTTTATTTTCTATTGTCATTATTCTTTGTTTTAAAATATATGTGTATATTAGGAATATTAGTACATGCTCTGTAAATCTGTTGAATATATTTTTCTCTTAAAATGTACTACTTATATTTTATGGAGTATTTTTGGTCATGTAAAAATGCTCATTTTTTAAAATTTATTAATCATTTATTTTATTCTACTTTGATTTAATGACATAGAAATAATCCCCTTACAAAGAAACTAAATAGAAATTTTTTCTACTATTACATAATTTTACTTTTTTAGTTTTAATTCACTAATGCTTTAAATTCATTTTGTGCATGGCTTTAATTAAATATTTTTCCAATTGACACATACCAAATAGACTCCAATTATGCAGACTACTATACTAAAACAGTAAGTCCATTTCAGCCTGAGTAGATTCAAATTTTTATTCAATTTCATGGAATACTAAAACAATCCTCTCATATTCATCTAAAATATATTGGAATGCACAATGAAATACTACACAGTTATAAAGAATGGTAGTCATGAAATTCAATGTATTATGGATGAAACATTACGGGTGGAAGATATTATGTCCAATGAAGTAAGCTATAAGAGGAAAGATAAACAGGAAGTTATCACTTAAATGTAGCATTGAAAATAACTGCATAAGATAATGTAATGGTTTAAGGGGGGAGGGTGCCTAGCTCACCCTTGACTCAGAGTATGGGAAGGAGGAGAAAAAGAATAGAGTGGGGGGATTAGGAGAAGAGGCAGATGAGAAGCACCAGAGGGTAGGGATCAAGAAGATTCACGTACATTGGTGATGTTAATGGGTGATAACACTAACATTCCTCATAGCAGTAGTTTTAAGGAATGTTGGAATTATCTTTTCTTACCACAGAGTCAACAACACTGCAATGATGAACTTAACTATAGCAAACCAAATTTTAAAAGTGTCTATCAAATGGAAAGCTGGGGTTGGGGGAATTTTAAAAGGAACCTGGTAGCATTAGTGGAGGCATGCTAACTTTGGTGAAGGGATTGTAAAATCCATGAATATTTTGTAAATAATGGTGCTTTAATAAAATAAAATAAAATAAAATGCACCTGTATATAGGTTAAAGTTGCTGGCTTGTGGAGCTGGAACAATAGTATAGAGGGTAGGGCAGGGAGTAATTCCTTAGTGCAGAGCCAGGAATAAATCCCTGAGCATTGCTGGGTGTGACCCAAAAAGCAAAGCAAAAGTTGCTGACTTGTTTCCTTAAAATTTTATTATTTCTCTGAGAATTTAAAAACTTCATAGAAAGTATTCACATTTATACAATTTATTCACATTTTTATTTTCACATAAAAATAATTCCTCATGCTTCAAAGACCCTTTACAGCTTCACCACACGGTATCTAGTATTGTTTCTTAGTTTTATTAACCATTATAGATGTAGTAGATTTGGCAATGTGCTTGGTTAGCATGTAGAAACATCCTAATAACTTCAGAACATAACTAAAGTGTCTTATTTGGAATTGGATTGCTTCTACATTTATTATTTAACAGCAAAGAATTTATTGTTTCTCGGAGGAAATTTTTCAAAATTGAGTAGAAATGAATCCATAAGTAATGGAATAATCTCTTACTGTGATGTTAATTGGTAATTGAATAACTTTTATTCTCAAATGCTGGAAGGCTTACTGTCTTTACTTGGGATTGGCACAGATTTCTTATCTATGCTCTATTTGCACTTAATTTTGGAAAATTATTATTTAATAGGTAGTACTAACATTTGTTTCAATATTATGACCATGCAAATGACCTCAATCAATTTTTAGATGAGAGGAAAGCTAGCATTTCATTGACACATGACTATAGTAGAAGATGCAACACTAACCACATATGTCTACCAACTGCTCCCACATTTTCTACATTCTCTGCAATTAAGTAGATGAATATTTCAAAATATTGAAAATATTGTACAGAATAAAGCTCCATAGGATATCCCTGTGGATAGCCTCATAATCGTAGAGGGCAACCACGAGGTCCTCGGAGCCCTCCTTGAACCCTGCTGAGTTGCCATTGCTATTATTAGGTCCCTGCTTGTTCAAGAATGTGGGGTCTGGCACATACAAGGCGCTTTGTGGGTGGGTGCTGGAATGTGTTTTTTGAAGCTTTGCCGCTTCCCGGAGGAATCTGGATTTCATGCACCCCATCCTGGGCGCCCGCTGGTCTTCAGGCTGGCAACCCGGATCCTCGCAGCTTGAGCAGCCCCCAAGCGCAGCAGCCCGCTGGGTCCTCTGATGCGCCCCAGGAGGAAAAGGAGGAGATAGAGGGAGCAGAACTCCGAGGACTTCCGAGTTCCGGAGTCCCCTCGGACTGTCCCTTCACGGAGCTGTGGGGGGTGGGGGTGGGGCGGCCACTCACACCTCCGATGTGTACCGGGCTGGGACCGAAGACCTGAAGGTGCTCGCTGACCACCCGCCAGACTAAGCAGACTCTCCCTGTGCCCAGCTGCTCCCACGAGGCACCCAGGAGGGATGGCGGGTTCTAGCCCTGGCCCCCCACCCCAGCAGAGACTTGCAATTAGCCAGATGACCCCCCACTCCATGAGGGCCTAAATTTTCCACATCCGGACTTCTCTCTCTTGAGAACTCCACCCAGCAGACCAGCCTATCACAGCCCGGCTCCGTGCAGCGCTTGCGTCTGCGCATGCTACCTGCACGGCAGAGCCTGGCAAGCTACCTGTGTTGTATTGGTATGCCAAATACCAGTAACAATTATAGGCCTCATTCGGAATGGATTGAAGCTCTTTATGTTCCTGGAGCAAGCAGATGCCCTTGGGCTCTACTAGCACGAGACAGGATATATAGAGATGTTACTGGTGCCCGCTCGAGCAAATCAATGATGAACGGGAAGACAGTGATACAGTGATACAGTGATTGTACATCAGGTACTTATTCATGATCAATAGAAATCATAGATATAGTTCATTATCTTTTGTGTCATTTTCAAATATTTTTTCTTTTTCAACACTCTTTGAAATATGAATATATCAAACATCTTGTATTTACAATCAGTGTGATACTACACTGATTGTAGATGAAAAGACCTGATAGATATAGGTGTATGTGTTTATTTATAAATTTATGTATTTAAAACTACACCTTTGTAAGGGAAAACTCTGATTATATTACCAAATTTCATGCATTTCTTATAACATTGAATCAGGATCCAAAGCAAAATTGTTATCTCTGGATTTCTGTCATTAGAAAAGTAATGTATGGTTTGAAGGTGAGTATATATAGCAGGAGTACTGTGATTAACAGTCCACAAAAGATATTTTCTCAGATGAGGAATTTGAGATTACAAATAACTGATCATCAAAGTCCCACTTTTTCAGTCTCCATGGAATTCACTTCACTTGTATCACTTGTCTTCCAGGGAGTTCATCACGAT
>JAJIBD010006688.1:0-129607 GCA_021461705.1 Cryptotis parvus | reverse complement strand
GATGTTAATCATCTATATCCCTTGCCTACATTCACTACATTCAATGCTCAGTTCTAGTTGCTTCAGGATTCTTGGACCCAGTGTTCTTGGGCCCTGCTTCAGGGTTCATGACCTCTAAGCCTGCTCTCTCTCTCTCTTCCCACCCAGCCCCAATGCTTCAGCTCTCAGACCACACCCTGAAGTCAAATCATGATGACAGGACTTGACTTTGACTTTTTTTTAAATTTTGCCTTTTCCTATCCTTTTTATTTTTTTATTTTTTTAATATTTTATTATACTACTGTGAGATACACAATTACAAAGATGTTCATAAGATGTTCATATTAGGGTTTCGGTCATACAGTGTTCCAGCACCCATGACTCCAGCCATGCCCATTTCCCACTACCAATGTCCCCGATTCCCTCCCCCCTCCCTAGCCTGCCTCTATGGCAGGTTCTTTATTTCTTTCTCTTTCTCTCTATCTCTTTCTCATTTCCTTCCCTTCCACATTGTGGATTATGGTACATACATTAAAATGACGTCATGTGTATCTTTTTGCTTGTATTTAATGCTCAGTTCTCGGTTGGTATTAGCACTTTCGACAATTATTGGCACACTGTTCCATTCTATGTCTTACCTAGCTTCTGATTCCCACATGTGTGTGATAACTTCCACCTTTGACAATACCTCCTGATCCATGCTTCACCTGACCTTGGATATCGATATCATAATATCTACATATATATATATATATTTATGTCATGCAAATAAATGCAGTCTATATCTATATATAGATATAGATATATTCTATATCTGTATCTGACAGATATATTCTATATCTGTCTCTCTCCTTCTGGCTAATTTCACTCAACATGATCCTCTCCATGTCCATCCATTTATAGGCAAATTTCATAACTTCATTTTTCCTAACAGCTGCATAATATTCCATTGTGTAGATGTACCAAAGCTTCTTTATCCAGTCATCGATTCTCGGACACTCTGGTTGTTTCCAGATTCTGGCTATTGTGAACAATGCTGCTATGAACATAAAAGTAGGAATGGTGTTTCCACTGCATATTTTTGGCTTCCAGGGTATATTCCCAGGAGTGGTATGGCTGGGTCAAATGGGAGCTCAATTTCTTGACTTTGACTTTTGATTTCAGTCCTAACTCACACAGATGATAGACTTGGGGTGGGGTGGGGGTGGGGAGGAAGGAAGCAAAAGCTGCAAGATACATAAGAGAACCACATGACTTAGCCTCCCATTTCCTCAATGATGTGCCCAAACCATCCTCCTTTTCAGCCTCAGGTTAGAGTTCTAAACTGTCTCTGCTGTGTGTGGGGTGCTCTCTAGCAGTGTTTAGGTGCCTCTGGTGCCTCTCCTAGTGACTAAATGACTTATAGATATCTGGGCCTGATTCGGGCTAAGGTCGGAGGGTCTTGCGATGCCAGGGACCACCAGCACAAACCCAACATTGCTCTGGGACCCATTTGGTGCAAGAGAACGTATGGGGGTCCCTGGCCCCCAAGCTCTCTCCCAAGTCACACCTTTTCTACTTCCTATGTCATCCCTTTAAAAAAAGAAAAAAAAAGCACAAAACTAGCTTGTGATGCTTCCCAATTGAGTCCAGCATTAGTACTAGGTCCTAGAAGGGTATGATTCTCTAATTGCCCATCTGGGATTCTGTCATTCAAATCAGGATTACAAGAATTGCAGTTTCCTGAAGGAGGCAACAATCTTGTCAAAAGTCTTTCCCTTTCCTGTTTACCCCTAGCCCTTCCCACTCCTTCCCACAGTGGTGTCCATATTCTCTTCTTTGTACACACTTCACCTGTTCAGGCCCCTTTCCCAGGGTTTTAACCAGCCAATCAGAACACCGTGCCCTTATAGGTGAAGTTACCTGACCAGCATGGAATCCATCATGTCAACTCTGCCAGGGGAAGTCCTGCTGTACTCCACCTGGCCCTGTTCCTCCCTGTATTCTTGTGTACAAAGGAATGAACATAAGGATTCTATTTTATCCAACCCTGGAACAAAGCACAAAATAAGGATACTGAAAGAATTCTGATCAGAAATATTTGACCAAATGTTCTCAAGATGTAGGGAACTTGGGGCCGGTATGATAGCACAGTGGGTGTGGTGTTTGCCTTGCACGCAGCAGACTGGGTTTGATCCCCAGCATCCCATATGGTCCCCGAGCACCGCCAGGAGTAATTCCTGAGTGCAGAGCCAGGAGTAACCCTTGAGCATTGCCAGGTGTGACCCAAAAAGGCAAAAAAAAAAAAAAGGTAGGGAACTTGGAAGTCTTTGCTTCTAAGGTAAAAAAGTAGTCTTATGGAACTGTGACATAGAACAGAGCCTTTGGAACTCATTGATTTGTTATTTTGAGTCTGGGAGTAGGGAGGGTGTCTCTGTTTCTTTAGAGTAAGTGGAATGCAACAGATCCTGAAAATGATTTTTTTTCTAAAAAATATGATATTTAGTTGATCACTTAGTGCAAAGTAAATATGAAAGATCAGTGAACATCTGGAATGACCAAATCATGTCATCCAACCCACATGCCCTGCTCAGTTCTAGTTTATAGACTGCAAGTATGTGACTGATTATACATCCAAATTGAAACAAATGATGCTATTATCTGTGGGAGCTCTCCCTCCATCTTCCATATCCAGACATACTCTCAGGCCCCAGACTTTGCAGGTGTACTTGCTAATTATAGCAGTGACAAATTTCTTCCTGATATAAATTGCATGATAAATACCTTAGGGACTGCGCTTCATCTGGTAATATTAATTTCAGTTTCTAGAACACATTGTTTCATCCATTTCTCATCCTACATTTAAGGGAAGATAATCTTCATGTTGTTCTTTGGTTAAGCATTGCAATTTGATGGGGAGTGGGAGTGAGGAGATAAAACAATTTTTACAACTCGTTATCTGAACTCTTGGTGGCAAGTTGGCACAAATTAAATAAAGTTATGTTAGAGAGGCAAACAAGACAGATTTTACTGTGTGGAACTTATATTTGAACTGAGAAACTTACTTACTTGACAATGTCAATCTTGGTTTTGATAGATCGTTGACCTCAGCTGACACAGAGAGACAGAAACAAGTAAAAGCAAAGGAATAGAAGTTAGCTTATTGGGGAGCACTCCTGGCGAACCCTACCGGACTCTGTTGAGGCTGGGGTAGAGCCATACACTGGTAGAGATTGAGCGTGATTCTTAAACTTCCTTGGGAGGGAAAAGGGAACCAAGACTAGTGGAACCCGTGCTCTTGGTCTGCTCCTGTTATCTGTAGGGCGGTCAATATGGAGAAGAAGGGAACGTGGCCTGGGAGCTTTCCACCGCCAGACTGGTCATGAGTTCTGTCTTCTGTGCTGGGGGTAAGGTGAGCTCTGATACTGGGAATGTTGCTATATCATCAGCTGATCGCCCATTTGACCCCAATTGCGTTTTTGTCTGCTCAAATCTCACAGGTTTGAGATTCAAACTAAGAATGTTGACCTTTTTCCTCAAGAGAATTCAGTGTAACAGAGAAATTTCAGGACAAAAATTAAAATTTTATAATTAAGATGTCCTGCCCCTTGAAGTGTTGCAGGTGTGGCTGCGTGCCCAGCTGTGTTAGCAGGTGGCAGACCGGAGATGGGCTTGTCTACCACCAGGGCTCTGCCCCGTGGACACTGGATGGTTGATGGTCTGACAGAGAAAAAGAATGGGCCCCCTTGGTGAACCCAGAACCACGGCAGAGCCTGGAAGCTACCCATGGTGTATTCGAATGAATGCCAAAAACAGTAACACTAATGGACCTCATTCCCAATGGATAGAGATGTTACTGGTGCAAACATTGAGCAAATCAATGAACAACAGGAAGACAAGTGAATTAAGATGTGTTGGTGGTTCTGGAGCCAGAGTGATAGTACAGTGAGTAGGGTGCTTTCCTTGCATGCACCATCCTGAGTTTAATTCCTGCAACCCGTATGGTCCGCCAAACCCATAAGGAGTGATCTGAGAGCACAGAGCCAAGAGTAAGCCCTGAAAACAACTGGATATGACCTCAAAACAAACAAAAAAAAGTGTTGATCAACAAAAAAATATGTCTCTATCATCCATCATTGATGAGATGATGTGTATGAGACTCACATACACAGGTCACAGCTGCTACTGGCTCTCCCTGTGCCCAGCTGATCACAAGGTGCCTGGGAGGGAAGGCAGATTCTAGCCCTGGCTTGCCACCCCAACAGAGCCTCTCAAGAAGCCAGAGGAACCCCCACACCATGAGGGCCACCATTTTCCACATCCAGACCCCCTACTCATCAGAGCTCCACCCAGCAGAAGAGCTGATCACAAGCCTGGCTCATACGACCGCTTTTGACCACACAGTTCATCAAATGCTTGAGATTAGAGGTGACTACAAGAGTATCCCACCATAATGGCAGAGCCTGGCAATCTATCCGTGTTGTATTTGATACGCCAAATACCAGTAACAATCTTTTTTGCTTTTTTGGGTCACACCCAGCAATGCTCAGAGGTTTCTCCTGGCTCTGCACTCAGGAATCACTCCTGGCGGTGCTCAGGGGACCATATGGAATGCTGGGGATCGAACCCGGCTGGCACTGGCTGGCCACATGCAAGACAAATGCCCTACCCAATGGACTATCTCTCTGGCCCCCCAGTAACAATTATAGACCTCATTCTCATGACTTGGTGGAATGGTTTGAGGCTCTTTATGTTCTTGGAGCGAACAGATGCCCTTGGGCTACTCTAGCATGTGACAGGACATATGGAGATGTTACTGGTACCCGCTCAAGCAAATCGATGATCAATGAGAAGACAAGTGATACAAGTGAACTTCAAGCATTTATTGGGCCTTGGGAACTTTTCTGCAAGCGTTGCTTTACTCTTCTACCCCATTGTGTATTAGGAGCAGAAGCATGACTGCTTATAATTTTGACTTACAGAAAAAAATTAAATTATTGGTAAAGTGAATTGTGTTATGATTTGATATTTAGTTGTGTATATTTTCAAGACTGAGATGATACTCTTTAAGATGAGCATTAACCCTGTAAATTCATAAACATATACTATCTCAGTCGGTATAGCTGTGGCAAGACTGTGGAGAATAAATATATGCTTATACACATGGTGTTGGAAGAGAGGTCAGAGCAGTTTCTGAGAAAACAATGGTTTGTTTCCTTCCTTCCTTCCTTCCTTCCTTCCTTCCTTCCTTCCTTCCTTCCTTCCTTCCTTCCTTCCTTCCTTCCTTCCTTCCTTCCTTCCTTCCTTCCTTCCTTCCGGTCATACCGGAGAATGCTCAGGGATATTCCTGGATCTGCACTCAGAAATTACTCCTGGAGGTGCTTGGGGACCATAAGGAATGTTGAAACTCAAACCTGGGCTGGTCACATGCAAGACAAATGCCCTCTCTGCTGTACTATCGCTCCTGCCCAATTCTTTAATAATACTATGGAAATCACCACACTAGGGTTCCAGGATGAGTAAAGTTTGAGTAAAACTAATCATTAAGTGAATAAATAGCCTGTTTAGTCAATGACTCAGCAGAAACATCTCCAAAGTTGGTAAATGCCTAAAACATATGATAACAAGGTTATCAGTTAAGTGTTTATGTAAGGAAAAGATAGCAATAACTCCATCCAAATGTTAACAGGCACCTGAGATTATCTATATTACAAAATATAGTCTGTTGCTACTGACCATGTCTTATCAATTCACAGACTCCATCTGAACACATATTTGTCACAATTTTTCTTATAAACTAGAATAATCCTCTCCTCAATTGGACAGGCAAAGCTGTCCATAAAGACAGCCACATCATTAGTAAGACTCAACAGAGAAAAAAAATGTACATGAAGGAAATAGTGGTCACTATTTCCTGTGAACAGTGGGTATTCCATCCTACCACATGGTCAAATAAACAATTTCTATACTTTTTGCCATCCAAACTTAATACCATCTTGGGAAAAAACCCAAAGGAATTTGTAGTATGTTTATTAAAGCTTCCAAACAATACTGATTTGTGTGAATTGAGTGTAGACTTTTAAAGTATGGGTCTTCGCTGGCAATCAAGAAAGAATGGTATGAAATAGAGCAAGGAAAGCCTCTTCAACAAGTGGTGCTGGGAAAACTGGGCAGTTACATGTGAAAAATATGAATTTAGACCTCTGTCATCATGCACAAAAAATCAGATCAAAATGAATTCAATATCAGACCTGAATCCATAAAGCACGTTGAAGAAAATATAGGAAAAACCCTCCACGAGATTGAAGCTAAAGACATCTTCAAAGAAAAAACACCACTAACAAAACAGCTAGAAGAAAAGATAAACATATGGGACTATATGATGCTAAAAAGCTTCTGCACCTCAAAAGAAACAGTGACCAATATACAAAGAAAGTCCACAGAATGGGAAAGAATATTCACCCAATACCCATCTGATAAGGGGTTAATATCCAGGATATATCAGGCACTGGTAGAACTTTACAAGAAGAAAACAAACAACCCCATCAAAAAAATGGGGAGAAGAAATGAACAGAAACTTCAACAAGGAAGAAATTCGAATGGCCAAAAGACATGAAAAAATGTTCATCATCATTAATCATCAGAGAGATGCAAATCAAAACAACAATGAGATATCATTTCACACCACAGACACTGGCACATATCCAAAAGAGCAAGAACAACAAGTGCTGGTGTGGATGTGGAGAAAAGGGGACACTCATTCACTGTTGGTGGGAATGTCGGCTGGTACAGCCTTTTGAAAAACAATAAGGACTAGAAATTGAACTCCCATTTGACCCAGTCATTCCACACCTTGGAATATACTCTGGGAAACCAAAAACATGCAGCAGAAACACCATCCCTACTTTTATATTCATAGCAGCATTGTTCACAATAGCTAGAATCTGGTAACAACCAGAGTGCCCGAAAATTGATGACTGGATAAAGAAACTTTGGTACATGTACACAATGGAATACTATGCAGCTGTTAGGAAAAATGAAGTTATGAAATTTGCCTATAAATGGATGGACATGGAGAGGATCGTGGTGAGTGAAATTAGCCAGAAGGAGAGAGACAGTTATAGAATGACTACATTTATTTGCATGACATAAATATATATACATATATATACATATTATGATACCAATATCCAAGGTCAGGTGAAATGTGGATCAGGAGGTCTTGCCAAAGGTCGAAACTACCACAAATGTGTGGGAGCAGAGGTTAGGTAAGACAGAGAAAGGAACAGTGGACCAATTATTGTCGAAAGTCTATTACAATGCACAACATGTAGAGAGGGAAGAGAGAGAGAGAGAAAAGAGATGGAGAACCTTCCATGGAGGCAGGCTAAGGGGGGGGGAGGGTATCAGGGACATTGGTGGTGGGAGGTGGGCACTGGTGGAGGGATGGGTGCTGGAACACTGTATGGCTTTAAACCCAAACATGAACATTTTTGTAATTGTCAAAAATAAATAAGTATAAAAAAGAACGAATGGTAAAGTGAAATTAGAGGAAAGTCAAAAGATCCCCAAGGGAAAATGAATGACCCATGCTGGCCTTAGGCTTATCCCATTGCTGCTATCTTTCACTTACTCATAGAGTAGATTGGAAGATGTGGGTTCTGAAGTATTTCCCCCCTCATAGTTAGCATGGTCAAATATTGACTATAGGGACCAGAGAGATAGCACAGAGGTTAGGGCACTTACCTTGCATATGGCCAACCTGCCAAGGTTCTATCCTTGGCAATAATATGTTTATCTAGGCACTGAATAGAGTGATCCCTGAGCACAGAACCAATAGTAAGTCATACATTACCAAATGTGGCCCATAAAAATACAAAAATCACAACTTTTTTATCACTGTATCACTGTCTTCCCGTTCATCATCGATTTGCTCAAGCGGGCACCAGTAACATCTCCATATGTCCTGTCTCATGCTAGTAGAGCCCAAAGGCATCTGCTTGCTCCAGGAACATAAAGAGCCTCAAACCATTCCATCAAGTCATGGGAATGAGGTCTATAATTGTTACTGGTATTTGGCATACCGAATACGACACGGGTAGCTTGCCAGGCTCTGCAGTGTGAGTGGCATACTTTTTTGAGTCCAGGAGTTCTGGGCTGTAGTGCGCTATGCCGATCGGGTGTCCGCACTAAGTTCGGCATCAATATGGTGACCCTCCAGGAGCGGAGAACCACCGTATGGGATAACGGGAATCAATCCCAGGTCAGCTACATGCAAAGGCAAGTATCCTACCCACTGTACTGCTCTGTCCCCATACTTTTTTTATCACAACCAGCAATGCTCGGGGTTACTCCTGGCTCTGCACCCAGGAATTACTCCTGGTGGTGCTGGGGACCATATGGGATGCCGAGGATCAAACCCGGGTTGGCTGCATGCAAGGCAAATGCCCTCCCTGCTGTACTATAGCTCCAGCCCCACCATACATATTTTTCAAACAGCACCCAGGCAACGAAGCAGTTTAAAAAATACTACATCCAATATAACCCCCTTCTAAAACACCTATCAGGTCATAAAAAGAGTAATTTATGCACTCTCTACATTTGTGTTGGAAATATTTTGTTGTTGCAAAGACAATACAGGTTACTCAAAAATAAATTTTATTTTCATTAATAACTGAATTAAGAAAGACAATAATCTTGCACATTCATCAGCACATTCATGGGGCCAGAATGAAAGCACAGTGGGTAGGACATTTGCCTTTCACACAGCCATCCCAGGTTTGATCCCCAGAACGCCATGTGGTCCCCTGAGTACAGTGCCAGGAGTAAGGCCCAAACACAGCAGGGTGTGTCCCTCCCCCCCAAAAAATCACAATACTTTTAATAAAAATCAATATAAAAAATTACTACTCATAACTTTTTTATACCTGGAGATTTTTTCGTAAGAGAGAAACAGAGTCTTGGAAGGACTTTAGATAATCAAAAATAATTTTAAATATTCTCAGTACCATAAAATGTTAAATATGTAGATATAAGAAAAAATTAATAGGGTCCAGAGATAGTACAACAGATAGGGTCTTCCATTCTTCGGACCTTGGTTTAATTCCTGGCACCCTATACTTTTCCCACGCCCCACCAGGCATGATTCCTGAGTGCAGGACCAAGAGTAAGCCATGAGCTCCACCGGATATGTCCTCAAAACAAACAAACAGAAACAAAATTCTGTCTTCTGAGAGGCTGACCTCTTTTTTTTCCAAAATAATAGAATTTGAAATGTCTGCTCACTGACTTCTGGACAGAATCAAACTCTTGATAGCCCTTTGTGGAAGGATGGTATCAAATTCTTCCTCACCATAATCAGATATCAAGATATCAGTTAACCTCCACCACCAGAGGTCCAGATTAAAACCAATGACTAATAAGACAAAAGTTGGAGAGAGTGTAGAGAAACTAGAACTCTCACCTGTGTCTTGTGGGAATGTCCACTAGTGCAGTTATTCTGAATGACAATTTGGCAGATTCTCACAAAGTTTAGAGTTATCATATGGTCCAGGAATCCCACAGCTGACATTGAAGCTCACAGAACTGAAAATTTAGGTGTGTACAAAAACTCAATGTTTGTAGAAGCATTATTCATAATATCCTAAATGTGGAAAACCCCAGCTATCCATCACCTGAAGAATTGGTGAACAAAATGTGCCATGTCTTTATGATGGAATTTTATTGTCATAAAAAGAAATGCTTCATGCTACATCAGGTTTCTTGGTGAACTTTTAAAACATGTTAAGTAAAAGAATGAAAGGGGGTGACTAGGAAAAAAGGGAAGATCCAGCAGTAGGGAGGGGGAAGTTCACAAGCCGCCTGTGAGAGGAGGTAAAGGGCTAGCAGAGTTATATATTGACAGATAAAGAATGGAGAAAGGGATAGCCACAGTGAATTGGGGACTAAGTCTTGTAACTCAGATGTGGATAGACAGAGGTCAGATGTGACCTGTACATGGTTTCCTATAAAACTTAATGGCCCAGAAGGAGAGAAAGAGAGATACAGAGACAGAGAGAGTGAGAGAATGAGAGAGTACTCTAAGGAATGGAAGAATTGGGTGTAAATCCAAGATCCAGACAGGAAACAAGGGAATAAAGAAAAGAGAGATAGGTAAGGGCTAGACCATACAAAGTCAGCAGAAAAGGGAACAAACTAACACAGTCATGGACTCCAGAAAATGTTATTTTGTTTAGTGTTAATATGGATTTTTTGGCTTGTGATGCTGTTGCACCACACCCACCTCCAAAAGAGCAAGGGTGGAGAGGGAAAACGTTTTAAGTAAGATGCAAGAGAGCATGGCAAGTACAGCAGGTACTATATTAGTACTAGAACAGAAGTGGTGAGAATGGGCAGCCTTGACTTGTCCCATATCCTAGGGGAAAAGCCTTTAGTTTTTCTCCATTGAAAATAATGCTTGCTGTGGTTATGATAGATGACTTTGACTATACTTAGGAAGGTTCCTTCCACTTACATTCTGTTGAGAGTTTTTATCATGAATGGTGCTTGTCAAATGCTTTCTCTATTGACTTGACATATGATTTCTCTGTATCTAAATTATGATCATATGGTTTTTATCTTTTCTTTTATTGATATGGTGTGTTATTTAGATTTACTTGCAAATATTGAACCACCCTTGCATCCCTGGGATGAATCCTACTTGGTCATGATATATGATCTTTTGATGAGATGTTGTATTCTATTTGCTAGTATTTTGTTGAGGATGTTTGCATCAATGTTCATCAGGGATTTAGGTCTGTATTTTCCCTTTTTTTGTGGTGTCTCTGCTTTGGGCATCAGGATATGTGTCTCATAGAAACTGGGAGTGTTTATGTTTCTTCCATTTCCTAGAAAAGCTTGAAAAGGATTGGCAGTAGGTCCTCTTTAAAGGTTTGAATGAATTCACTAGTGAATCTATCTGGGCCTGGGCTTTTGTTTTGGGGAAGACTTTTGATTACCATTTCAATTTCCTTAATAGTGATAGGTCTGTTCAGATATTCCAAGTCTTCTTTGTTCAGCCTTGGGAGGTTGTAAGAATCTAGGAATATATCCATTTCTTCGGAGTTCTCTTGTTTTGTGGCATAAAGATTTTCAAAATGATCTTTGATGATCTTATGGATTTCTGTAGTTTCTGTTGTGGTGCCCCCTTTTCATTTTTGATTCAGTTTATTAGGGTTCTCTCGCCTGTTTCTTTGTGAGTCTTGCTAGTGGTTTATCAATCTTGTTTATTTTCTCAAAGAACCAACTCTTGGTAAGAATCCAAATAAAATGCCATAAAAGTTTGAAAATTGGGGGCTGCTAGGTTTTATGTATTAAATAATATGAAAGCAATTACAGTGCAATCTATGTGAAGGAAACATGGATATACAACTGGAAGGTTTCTAGGGTCACTTGACTAGCCTGACATTAAACAGGAAGCTATCCATAGCAATATTTACTTTGGGAATACAAATCCAAATCAAACAGCCTTGGAGGGGTACATTTCCTTGCAAAATAAACAGAATATAAATGGCCTAATAGCTGTCTTCCCAGGAGTAGTGTATTTTCACAAAACACTCTAAAATAATTACAATTTATTTTACATAAGAGGTATTCAAAAATCATTTGTCAACAAAAACAAAAATGGATAAATGAACCTTGAAGAAACATTGGGGAGCTCTGTAGGTATTATGAATAGTTGAATTATTCTTCCACACATGATTTAATATCCCCATCCAAAACATTGTTTAGCTCCTAAAAGAGGAAAAATTTATAACATATATACATACACACAAATATACACGTACATACATATGTAGTTTGGTATTATAAGCTCCAAATCAGGTAACTTTCATAGAAAAAGTAACATATGGATAAATTGATCTAACGGCTTATATTTTTATTAAATACTATAAAAAGGCTTGAGCAGACAAAATGATAGGTTTCAAAAGGAACTGTTTTCTCAATTTGACACTCAGTGAATGTAATTATAATGTAACTTTTTGTTTTTTGCTTTTTGGGTCACACCCGGCAATGCTCAGGGGTTACTCCTGGCTCGCACTCAGGAATCACTCCTGGCCGTGCTCGGGGACCATATGGGATGCGGGATCAAACCCGGCCGCCAGGCCAGCCTGCTTAAACGCCCTACCCGTGGGCTCGCCCGCCCTAATGTAACATTTTTTCATTGACTTATTTTAAGCCAGATCATTTTACAGTTAATGATCAGGGTTATAATATCCTAAGTAAGGCACTTAAGATCTTCTCCAATTTGTGAGTAAATGATGTGTCTCAAAACACTGAATTTTTATGTCCAATAGGAAAAGAGCACTGCAAACTGAGATATTCAATAGATATTTATTAATTTGGTTGAAAGGTTATAGCTTTTTCACAGAAGAAATATGAAGTAAATGAAATAGACTTTCAGTCTCAATTTAAAAACAGCTACTATAAAGATCCATAGGGGACAGTAGTGATTATATGTTAAATTTTGATCATCAGAACACACATCTGCCAATTAATAAAAAAATGGAGTTATTGTGCATTCATAAGCTTAAAGTGAGCGGAAAAATTCAGAGAGTGTCTTTGTGATACAAAAGCCAATCCTGTATCCTTACTCAGGAGCTTGGTTGATTTTTTACCCCCTATTCACAAAATAAATGTGCCATAAATGCTAGTTAGGAAGAAAAAGAAATAAGAAATATTTATTTACATTAAAGTAAATTCCCTTTTTAGTCTTAACAATTTGATTATATTATATAAATAATTACTTAATACAGTAGTGTAGATTTTGCAGTGAATTTTTGTACTTGGGAACATATTTAATCATCACAAACATGCTTTGGGAACTTGAGTGTAAATTAAATGATTAAAAATGGTTATTAATTACTTTTCCCTAATAGGTCTTTACATAAAATAGACACATTATTTGAAGTGAATTGTTTGATCTAGTCCCAATTTGAAACACCACATGGATACTTCTCTGACCATTTAAGTTCAGAATGCTTTTTTAAAAAATTATGTGTCATTTATCATCTTCTCAGATCAAATGCCCTTAATATGAAAAGGCCCATTACAATTGGAAACTAATTTAAATGACTCAAATTCTAGTTATTCTCTTTAATTGTGCCTAAGAAGTAATTCATTGCCTTTTCTTAAATTAATGGAAAAAATTTAGAGCCTATTAAAAATTCTAATCATTTTCCTGTGCTGTTGAAACATGCATAGGTTCTTCAGCCATTCAGACAGAAATTATATACCCACCTTCACTTTCCTTACCAGGTAAATTATTACTTGAGATCCTTGCTTTCAAAGGAAACCTATAATTTCACAAATCACACAATGTACAATGTTGGGGAACTGAAACTTAACTTCAGATGAATGGGTATATTTGAATGGGCAAGTTTTTTTAAGCAAATGTCTTTAGAGAGTGTATATTCAACAGGGCATAGCCATGGGATGTGGCATGCCCTTAGGTGTGTAGGAATCACCTTTTCCATACCATGAGCAATGACTGCCTTTTCATTTGTTTGATTAACTCACCCTAGACCAATATTCATAAAAAGGACTGCAGATTAGAATAAAACTTGGATGGTGTAATAGGTTACTCCCAGTGATAAATAAAGAAGATCCAGGTCAGAGGGGCTCAAACAATCATATACTTATGGACTCCATTAACTAAAAGGCAGAAAGCGAAATGGTAGAGGTGTTGATTCCGAAGCACTCAGTTTCTTTCCCGCTCTTTAAATAGAAAGGTCACCCTCAAGGTAGCAACAAAAGAGGTGCAGAAAAGTCAGAACAGCAGCTGGGAGGTCGGGCTTGTCACTCCGAGAATATGCCTCATTGTGATGGCCACGTTTACGCAAGTGCCCCTTGAAAACCTTGGAAACCTTGAAAACCTTGTCACATGTTAATGGGGTCTCTTGCCAGTCCCTGCTCCCGTCACTCCCCCTCCCAGGGATCAAATCAATCTGAGAAGTCCCACATCTGTCCCTGGAGATTGTCTGCATGTCATAAGACAGGTTTGTCCAAGGCTCAGGCAAGATATCACAAAGGGGGAAGACACTTGAATGAGGTCTGAGTATTGTTGGGAAGAAAGGGAGATGTGATTTCAATTGGTGATTGGTGAACTTAGATAAAACAAAAAAAATACTGCTCTCTAGAAATCAAAAGCAAAAGAAAAACTGAATGGAGATTACTCTCTACTCTTCCATAAATAGAATATATATATATATATGCACTAGTTCATTTTCATGAGCGTGAACATATATATACATATATACACATATATATTATACATATATATATATATATATATATATATATATTCCTTGAGGCTCTTCCTGTCCCTGGAGGAAGCAGATGCCCTTGGGCTATACTTGCTTGCAACAGGAAGTATGGAGATGTTACTGGAGCCTGCTTGAGCAAATTGATGAACAAGGGAAAGCAAAGCAAATACTATATATATGCTATATATATGCTATATATATAGTACATATAGCATATATATATACTATTTCATTTTTTATAGGCCCTCTAGTTCCAGAGGCCCCATTCACTCTCAATGGAACAAACATCTCTGAATGCAGTAATTATATGTACCTATATATACATAGGTCGAGAAATCAACATGATATATATACATAGGTCGAGAAGTCAACATGATGAGCGACCTAAAACCTGAGCTGTGCAGGAGGAAGAGAGAGGCATGGAACACCTTCAAGAGCATCGAAGAAATAAATAAAAAGGACAAAGAACCCCCAGCTCTGGGCACATCTCTTCGACTCCACCGTTCTCCTTGCATTAACATAAGCCTCAGAGACCTGGGCCCTAAGAAAGCAGGATGACAACACTATTTGGGTTTCCCAAAGAGGAATTGAAAGAGCTATGCTTAGAATATCATGCCTCACTCAAGTGAGAGAAGGAATCCGGAGTTGCGACCTCCATCGCTATTCCAGAATCAGGGATGCTGTCTTGTTTGCCAAGGCATAGAAAATCAGATGGGCTGGACATGTAATGCGATTTGGAGACAATCCCTGGACTAGAGCCATTACCGACTGGATCCCATGGGACGTCAAAAGATCACGTGGCCGCCCACCTACAAGATGGTCAGACTTCCTTGTCAAGACCCTGAAGGAACGGTTTGAGGCTCTTTATACTCCTGAATCAACCAGATGCCATTGGGCTACACTGGCATGTGATAGGGTCCAATGGAAATGTTACTGGTGGCTGCTTGAGCAAATTGATGAATAACAGAATGTCAAGTGATAAAGTGATATACACACACCTATATATACATATATAGGTGTGACACACCATATATAATCTGTATATATAGGTGTGTATACATGTATATATTGTTTGTAGCTTTTGCAGTTATTCAGTTGGGACACACTGTACACTTTCACTAGTGTGCACAATCCTCTCTTTCAAATTCATGCAGTGTTTTTGACCTTTCTTTGCAAAAAGGAGTTATATACCAGGTTACTCATTCTGTACTTCTATTTTTAAGCTGGGCTGCAACTTTGAAAATGGTATCAAACATACTCATGGTCTCACCTGTGTGTTACAGTGTCTTTAAGTGTGCTTTCAGTAGCTTTGGATTCAACCAAACTAAGGTGTTATTTATTCAAAACTTTTCAGGGACTGGGTGTTTCGTATAGAACCATGTATTGTCAGCATGTGTATAATTTAGCTTATTGGAGGTAGCATTTAAGAAGAGAGATGTTGACCTGCTGCTAGTGGGATTTGTTTGGAGTCAGAGCTTAACTGGAGCAATATAAGACTATTCAGACTATTGTTCCATTACAGTTTTATTTGTACTAAGGTTGATTTTGTTACTAGATTAGCAGAGCTCAAGTATCATCTTCATGTACTTCATTTATGTACCACTCAAATATGAGTTTAGTAGATGCTTATTGTACCCTTAATGTGATAGGAGCTCCAAGTAACTGCCCAGAAGAAACTCATGTGAACCTATTTCTTTATTTTTAATAGAGAAAGCAGAGAAATAGTGAGGCAGCATATAGAAAATAGTAGAAGTGTGCATCAGAAATTGTACATTCTTCTGTGGCCTATAGGGTTCCCAGAGAGCAGTGTTGGCAGGTCTGTACTTGGTGCCTAGGGATGGCACCAAGTATTAAACTTACAACAAGGCAGGTCTTTTCAGCCCCAGAGTCAGACCGACCCCTCCCCAAGCCTCATTCAAGAAATTCTTTAAACAAAGCTCTGCTTCCACCTGTGTGGAAGGTGGCTAGAATTTGAAATGTGTGTACCACTAGACTTCCCCTTTAAAAGCCATATTAACCAGCCTTCAGAATCACAGCTCCTTAGCTGAGTCATAGAGTGCCAGATTACCAAATCATAGAGCTTCCAGGGCAATGTGGTCCCAGACATCATTTGAATAAGAACTTTGGAGCCTTCTCCTCCCCTGTCTTTACAGATTCTTCCCTTTCCTACTGGGCCTGCTGAGATCCAGGCACAAGCTGAGCCTTGCAGTTCCCAGCTTCGGTCCAATCTGTCCACTGGGAAGGCACAGATAGTAGGTAGGTCATACCGTTGCCCTTGAGTCCTGGTTTCTCACTACCATTAGGCCTTCCACCTACCCCAAAATTGTGCTGATCTTTTATTTTCTGTTATTGGGGTCTTACCCAGTGGTTGGTTAGGGCTTACTCCTGACTCTGTGCTCAGGGATCGCTACTGTGGGTTCAGGGACCATATGTAATTCTGGAAATAGAACCCAGATGAGTTATGTGCAAGGCAAATGCCCAGTCCACTATACTATATAGCTTTGGCCCTGGAGTTTGTATTTTCATCTTAACTCATCCCCAAATAATAAGGAACAATAATAATAATAATAATAGTGAAATTAGAGTATTCAGTCCTCTTAAATCTTTTAGGCAATTCTAACTCAGAAAAACATTCATCATAGAGGGAAAAGAACAAAAAAGGGATTAGAAATATCAGTTTCCCAACATAAGCTATTTATCCATTAGCAACTTTTACTAGAAAGTACCCAGATATTAGTGTGTTACCTAAACAAAATTTCCTGTTGTTCAGTTTTAAACTGAGGAGATTGTGATTTCATGATGCACCATTAAGACTGTTACCAGTACCATTACAAACCATAGGGCGTTCTAGAAATCTTGAACTAGAAACAGTTGGTGGCATCTGCTCCCACTCAGCTTGTGTGCTGGGTATCTTCTGTCTGCCTGTCCAGTCCCTGCTTTTCCCACTGTCAGTGCCAGCTCTGTGGTCCTGGGGGACTGGGCTTGACAGAAGGCCAGGCCACAAGACACTGAGTTGGGTTCAACCAGCAATTCTGAAGCAGAACAATGAGAGGAAAGTTGAGTTACCCTCTTCCTTCACTTCTTATCTGTGCCTCACACTTAAGGCTCCGGCTTTTGTAGACACACTATTGAAAGCCCCTTCAGAGTCCTGGGATCTCCGCAGTCTCTTTCCTCACTCTGTCAGGCCTGGAAGAGGTGATGGCCTTGTGCTGTGACGACACCCAGGGTTCTGCCAAATCTCTTATGTTCTGTTCTCTCACATTTCAATACCTGAACCCCAGTTTGCACTTTGCTTTGCTTCAGAAATCCTGACTGAATACTTAAATAATCACTCCCAGCCTGGGTTCCAAAATAGCAACTCCACACGTGCAACACCATTTTCACTTGGTGGGCGGTGTGTCCTCTGAGCATTTCTGGAACCAGAGAGGGGCAGAACATGCAGGTGTCTGGCTGAGACCCGATGGGAGCTCAGAGGAGGGCGTGTGAGGCCACTTGGACCCAGCCTCCTCCTGGCCAACCTGCCACACCAGCCCCTGCTGGCCTTCCCTTAACATTCCTGACCCACAAAAAGCATGAGGCTTGAGCATGGTCTGTCTTTAGCTGTTACACTTGGAGGTAACCCAGCCATGAGGAATCACCACCTCCCTGGTCCTCCCTCCATCTCTGTCATGTGGATGGACATCTGTGAGATCCCCAAGCTGCCTCCTCTCTCATACCCCATGGGGGGGCAGGGGTGGGCACTGCTCCTGTTCTCTACTCCCTTTCTAGGCAAACTATCACGGAATGTGATGCAGAAAGCGACACCTTCAGTGCACAATCTTTTACCTCTCAGGACAAGCTCTATACTCATCTGCCAGAAGCTGTAGGGCCAGTGGACTGATCTCGCCATGTCTTAGTTTCTTCATCTGTCCAGTGTGACCCTCCTGGTCCACAGTGGAGAGCGCTAGGAGGAGGAAAGGGAATTATTTTGTGTCAAGTTCTTCAAAAGTCCAGCCGGCATCTGGAAAGAGTGACATAATTGTGTGTGAAGTAAAATAACCCAGGCGGGGTGGGGTGGGGGCGGCAGAAAATGACCTTTCTCTTCTCAAACAAAACCAAACAATGGGTAAGAGTCACTGGAACCAAAACACTTTAAGGGTAGCCTTTGAAGATGTTGATTCTCCATTAGAGTGTTCTGAAGCACGTTAAGCAGGGGAGCCACAGAATTCCCTGACACAGATGCTAACACAAACCCATCTCATACTGTGTGGCCTGGAGAAAGTTTTGTGTGGTTTTCCAGAGGAAGTAGCAGCCTCCCTACATAATTTCCCCCACCCTCCTTTAGTAAGTCTTGAGCATGTACATCCTGTTGATATAGGAGCCAAGATTCCCGACAGGAAATAGATCATGTCCTCAGAAGGATGAGTTTCATTATGGGACTCTCGAAATGGTGGACAGCAACAAATGACAGAAAAACTTCAAAGCCTCTGGCAGAGGGGTGAGACTTAGTTCCAAGGTGCTAAGTTATTGATTGCTGTTTAATAAATCCCCCAAACTTAACAGGGTCAAAAAATAACCCTGCCTTATGCTACCTGATTTTGTGGGTGTGCAATTCTGGCTCTGCTCAGTGGAGAGAGGTCATTTTTGCTTTCCTGCGCTCAGCCATGGGGTGTGGTCCATTGATGTCACAAAACATGCAGTGTGTGTGTGTGTGTGTGTGTGTGTGTGTGGGAAGGGGGTTCCTCCTTCTGCTGTCGCTGGATTCCTGTTTTTCTGCATGGTAAACTTGCTGGCCTGCACCATCTTTCAAGATGGCGTCACTCATGGGTCTGGCTGGGAGACAGGAACAGCTGAGAATCAGCCTCTAATTCTGTCTTTCTGTATTCTCTTCTCTCGCTCACTCTGAGAGACCTTGGGAAATGGGGGCTGCATGATAAGTCATGTGATTCAGCCACCCAGGTCCTGAGTACCCTGTGTAGTGCGATCAAGTGATGGAGCTCATCACTTCAGCGAGGTCAAAAGGGCAAAGGAGAATGAGAGTCCATTTGGGTGATGCTCAGCTAACCAGGCCTTCCCTTTCTGTGTGAGGTCTGAGGTGTGGTGAGCCACCAGTACTGGGGGGCCACCAGAATCACACCGGTGATGTTCAGGGAGCTACATAGTGCTTGGCTTAAACCCTGGTCCGGCACAGACAAGGCACTAACCCCACCCCCTAATCTATCTCCCTGACCCTAGTTTTCACTATCCATACATTAATTGATCAGGTTAGAGATTCTGAAGGAAGTTAGAGTGCATGCAGGCACTGGCCACCCTGTGAATTTTAGGGTGGTCCCTGGTATTTTAGGGCTCAAGCAGCACCATAACCATGACCCAAGCATTCAAATATCCAGTCCGGTTTGCTAAGAATTACCCCAAGTGTTCCCTGACCTTCCCCCAAGCACTGCTGGGTAGCTCCCCAGCCACACACCAATAAGGACTCTGAGCTACTCTCCTGTGGCCCCATTTCCCTGAGAACCAAGGGAGCCAGCAGTCATGGCTGCAGGAGCTAGTGGCTCTAGTCCTTACTGTCAGCTGGTGGTGAGCACTTTCTGAAAGAGCCATCAGGAACATACTGCATATCTGATGAGTCTTGGGACCCCCAAACACTTGTCTCCAGTTTTCTGTTGTTTTTGGTATTTTGGGTGTTCAGTTTATTACTCCTTAAGCAGTTTATTATTCTTTATTCCTGAAGCAACCAGATGCCATTGGGCTACACTGGCACATGATACGGTCATATGGAAATGTTACTGGCACCCACTCGAGCAAATCGATGAATAACAGGATGTCAAGTGATCAAGTGATCAGTTGTTTTTGGTGTGCTTGTGAGGGCATAGACACATCCACTAAGGGAGAATAGGGAACCCCCTCCTGTTAGTCCTTGTATTTCCCACTAGCACTCACTTCCTCTGAACCAGTCTTCACATAGAAGTCTCATTCTGGTAATAATTTCTCTCCCCACCCCCTAACTCTATTTCTGGTACCTCAAGTTGACCTATAGGGAAAACTGGCACCACCACCACCATCCCATGGAAGTCCACCCTCCACTGACCCATGGGAACATTCATGCATGGCATTGATAACCAGGCAGCTGCTAAACCTCAGTTTGCTGACCAGGTGAGGCTTGAACTCCAAGAGACAGCCAACCCTTACTCTCTGCTCTTTCATCCTGAAGTTCAGTTAATTTTCTTAAGGGGGTGTTTCAGTAAAGGGCCTGGAGTAGGGAAGTCTTCAAAGACGGTGCTATAAATCATGCTTTACCTCTTTTTCTCCTCTTTGATCTGTCTTAGCAATCAAACAGTGAATACCTTCTCCAGCAAAGACCAGTGAAGTAGCATACATCTGCATTTGGTTTCTGTGCACTTCCTGCATATCATGATGTAAGGTCAGACCTGAAGAATCACAAAGGAGATTATAGAAAAATGGGGAGCTGACTTCAGAGGATAGATGTGGAGTCACAGCTGAATGATGGGTAGTGAATTGATGGATGAATTTGACAGGGAAAAGCTAAAGTCTCTTCATATGGCGAATCTCTGGGTAAGAAATGCTAAGCTTTTGCTGTGGGTTAGGCACCTTAACTAGGCATGACTGTAAATTTATTAGGTCACCAAATGGTTACATCTGACCAACTGCACTAGGAACAGTCTGAGCACTGTCTGATGTGACCCAAAGTGAAAATAAATATGCCTAGGCTATAGTTACTACTGTGGCAGGGAAATTGAGGCACAAGGAGGTTGTTAATGGCCTCTGCTTACAAAGCTGATAAAAAGGATGACACAAACTTCTAATCTAGGGAACAAAAATTAGGTTCATTACTTTATAACTATTTCCCATTGTACTTTCAAACCAATATACATATGGCGGGGAGGGGCATTGTGGTCATACCTGGTAGTGCTTAGGTGTGCTCCTGACTCCTGTGCTCTGGGGTCACCCCTGAAAATGCTCAGAGGTCCATCCCAGTACCAACAAGCAAACCAATGTGATTTGTATGCAAGACAAGCATCTAAACCTCTTACATATAACATATACACATATACTTAAAATTCACTCGAAGTGTAAAATAAGGAAAACAAAATATTGTTAATCACTGAAGAGATGCAAAAAGACTAACGCAGACTCTGAATGCATCCACAAGAAGAATTCCTCAAAATGGCAGCACAGCTTATACAAAACACAGCCTGCCAAACCAGCTGTCACAGAGACAGTCAGTTTGCATGCATTCTAGACTCTTGAGTTCAATCCTATTAAATGGTGTATTTTTGTTTTCTCCGCCCCACCTCCATTTTTGATGTTTTTCTGCATCCACAGCACTAAAGAGTTGGTGTAGGTCTTACTTTTTTCTCCCGCCGGAAATGGTATTTCCCCTGCCATACTTGCTGCTCATTCAGGCACTACCCTGGTGATTTCACAGAGCCAAGTGGAAAACAAATGAACTAGAGGGATTTGGAGCCCATCCTGTGGATGAAGCTCCTTCTTCCTATTGATTTATTGATTGCTCTTCTTGGAAGTGCTGTCCTGTAAAGACAACATTTTCTGTCAGCATAGCTGGAAATTTCAGCCTGAAACTTCTAGATTGGAATGACTGCAAGTCATCCTCTTCCAATATGCTGTTAATTTTCCTATGAGAAAGGGCTAAGAAAAATAGAATCACTATAAAGAAGGAGAATTTAGCTTAATTTTGATCATCATACAGCCCTTGTTTATTTTTTTTTAACAACATGGATCCAATTTGACTGAAATTATGGCAAAATTGAGTGTAACTTGTGTGTATGTGGGGATGGGGTCTTTCCCAAGTCTCCGTTTGATTCCTTTGTAAAACATTCATAGAAAAAGAATTTATTCATAGATGTTAACCCAAAGGCTCCTCCTAAATGAATAAGCGCTTTCCTGTGAGGGGAATTCTTTTATTCCCCTGTGGCATGATAATTAAATTTCACATTATTTCCATATTTGGGATGAGGCAGACTACAATAATATGAGCAAAGCCATCTGAGATTTATTTAAAAAGAGGCTTCCGGTATCAACTGAAAATTTTTTTTGTCTAAAACTTACAAAGGTGAAGCAAGTGATTCTCCAGCCTGGTAATCCCTACATCAATAAACCAGTTCCTTCAGATTTTCCTTAACAAAACACACACACAAATATTCTCATTTTTGTTCCTGCTACCTTGGAGTTTATTTTAAATGACCTACTTTGAGAGGGACTCTTTGTTAAGTGTGTCACATCTGGATGACGGTGACTGAAATGCATTTCACTCCTTGCTTTTTTTTCCCCCCTCAACTAATTAGTGTATTTTTAGTCATCCTGATGAGTGCGGGTGTTTTCTCTGAGAGAATGGGGTCTCTTCTTTATGAAAAGAAGGGACAGAAAAGCACAGGCTCTTGCTCTGGGGCGGAATGAGTGTTTCGTGGGATCTTATGTGTCTCTGAGCAACTCCTATTACTTATCTATGAACGCAACACGATTCCTCACTTAACATGCCCTCTGCATGAGTGAAGAGGCAGGGTGTCAGCCCCAGCTTCTGAGATCCGTGTACTTCTTCTAGGCCAGGACTTCAAAGTCTTCCCACCAGATGGTTGTCCCTCACATTTGTAAGAGTCTCTAGGGAAACATTCCAGAATTCTTTTCCCTACTGAATTCATGTGTCTCTGATAGGGAAGTGTGGCTTGTATCTGTCTCCAGGCCCTCAAGCTTCACTGGAAGTGACCCCTGTGGATACAAAGCCCAGCTGCTGACTGCTGACCTTCACCCACGGATCCTCATTTCAGATGCACTGGCTTTTGAATGTCAAACTGAAGTCAGCTGAAATGCTGATGGGTGCACTTGATTTGAAAAAGAAAATGCTGCATCCCATTTAAAAGTTTTTTATGCTTGCACAACTTTGGTGGTTGTTCTCCTTTGTCAGTTGGCTCTGTCCTTGAAACGGAGATTTCTAATCTGACTTAAATCCTAGCATTGACAGCATTAGGTTGTGCCATGCTGTGCCACATGCCACCCAGTACTAAATGGCAGAAAGTGGCGGCTACACACAAACCTAGAGCCCCTAAAAAGGCTGATCTTGGAATGAGACTAATAAAAGAACCCTACCTTAGAGATGGAAGGCTGACAGCTTAGGGACAGTGCACAGAAAAGCTGCCCAAGTACTGCAAGACTTGCACATGTCTCTTTGAATCATGCCAACCCACAGCTCCTAAATACACATTATGTCCTAGTCAGCGTGTTTCATTACAGAATGGGAATTTTTTTTTTTTTTTTTGCTTTTTGGGTCACACCCGGCAGTGCTCAGGGGTTTCTCCTGGCTCTGCCTCAGGAATTACTCCTGGCGGTGCTCGGGGACCATATGGGGTGCCGAGGATCGAACCCGGGCTGGCATGGGCCGGCTGTGTGCAAGGCAAATGCCCTACCTGCTGGGCTATCGCTCCGGCCCAAGAATGGGAATTATTCTAGATGGATTCTTGGAAGTGAACTCCCAGATCCCCATCTCTATGATCTGAGGCAATCCCTGACCTCTGTGATGGCAACACCCTGACTGGTTGGTCATTAATGACCTGATGGAGGGGAAGGATGCCTGTGATGATGTTACACGAGCCAGTGCACCTGTCCTGCTGGAGTCTTTCATCTTTGCTGTCTCTAAAGAGGCATGTGGCCAAATTGGTGACATCCAGGTGACAGAGAAATCAAGCTGGTTTCTAGAAGCAGGGAGCCACCAGCCTATGTCCAGCAGGAAGCAAGGGAGAAAGTTTCTCTCTTTTGCTTTGGCAAGGAGCTGAATTCAGCCAAGAGCTGGCCAAGAGCTGGCCAAGAGATGGGAAAAGAATTCTTCATTTGCACCTTAGCAGATTTTGCAGCTCTGCCCAATACTTTGATTGCTCTGGGACCCCCTGAACAGAGAACCCAGTTTAGCCAGCACTGGACTCCTGAACTTACGGGAAACGTATGCTAATGAATGTATATTTCTTTAGTCACTATGATCGTGGTGATACCAGGGTAGAGCAACAAATGATACACAGCTCTTCTTCTTTGTTTTCTTTGACCATGAACTCTTTGAAGCTGAGAGGGCAGTTTTGTAAATTTTGTAAATTTTGTAAGTTTTGAGTTTTAATATTGTGCATATTAAACTGATGGAAAAAATCCATCAGTTTAATATGCACAATAAAATTGGGGGTTGGAACAGAAATGACGCAGAAGGTATTCAGGATCATTTTTTTAATCCATTCATCTTATTAAAGGGTGTACATGGATGGTTTGTTCCACATTAAATACTAAATCAGAAATCCTGAGTTAGATAGTAGCTGTCAAGGGCTTTCCATTGTGAGCTATTACTTCCCTCCTGCAACCTAAGAAGTAACTTGAGAAGAGATACTCTAAGGTCATATAAATATCCCGCTCATTATCAAAGTCTGATTTAACAACAATTAAGGATTTCTGACTATATATGAGTCCTGGATATTTTTTTAAATCAGTATTTCACTGTAAGGAACCTTCCTTTGCCACCTTAATTTTTACTTATCTCTTTACATCAGTATGGACCACAATTGCTTACAGTTTTATTAGAGGCTTCAAGTTTGATAAACCTCTTGTTTTCTCCATTGGAAGCCATCTTCCAATCTTCTGAACTGTTGCCATCATTTTTTACATCTTCTTGTTTTCTGCTGAAACAAGATGTTCCCTGAATTTCTTCTTATATTTTCCCTATCCCTGACCTGAAATATTTTCTCTAAAAACTCCCAGTTTCTTTTCAAAGTGGAGGATGTATTCAGAATCCAGTGCCCAGTGGACCCATTGCTACTGAAATTTCATTGCTTCTACATCGTATCTCTGAGCAGCAGACTTATATATAAAATATGTATAAAATGATGTGAAGATGCTGAGAGAAATTTTAAAAATGGATAAATATACTATGTTTATAGACTGTGGCATGAAGTTGTCAGCTTTGAAGAAGGCTTCTGTGGAGTAGCTCATGAGAACTTTCTCTTCACGCTCTCAGCCAGTTTCCGGTCTTGTCGGAGGCCTCCTGAGGCACTCACCCATTAGCTCACTCAAGTTGCTGGCAGGATTCAGTTTCTTGTAGTTAAAGGATCTATCCATTTATTTAGGTCTGTTAAAATTTCTCCCAGTGATGTTTTACAATTTTAGTGTGTGCTTTAGAATTTCTTGCCTATATTCTGTGACTCATGTATTGTCATGGGATTAGTTTGCATAGGTCTGCAAATAATGAAGTACCATCAGTTGAATGACTTGAGGAATAGAATGTTTTTTATCTTTCTCACAGTTCACAAGACTAGTAGAAGTTCCAGCTCAAGGAAGGATCCCTCATTGCTTCCTCATATAGAGGTAATCGTTTTTGTGTGCATACACATTTCTTCTGGCATAGACATCAGGCAGGTCAAATGTGGCCACCCAGGTGACTTCATGCCTGTCGGATATCTTTCTACGCCCCATCTCCAAAAAAGAGTCACAAGATGTTGCTGTTAGAAACACAGGTCACAACTCTGGGCTTTTGTTGACTATCTGAAATATAAGGGGTATAACAAAAGTTGGATTCAAAGTATTTTGAATGAAGATCAGAGGTTAAGGGATTAAAGTGCTTAGCCAAGAATACACTCTGAGCATTGATGGGTATGGCCCCCAAACCAAAACAATAACAATGAACAGTTATTCTGAATGATAAACCAATAATAAGTAAATTCCAATGATACATAATAAAAAGCCTTACAAATGTATTATGAATGATAAGCAAAATAAATTCTTATAATAAATCATAGTTATGGCATACTGTTATTTAGGTTTTCTTTATTTGAGAGATTGTGCCATAAGAATGTTCCTCATACACGTTCTTTATCTACAGTGCCTGGCCAAGCTCCTGAAACCATGGAATATCCTTACTATATCCTTATGCTTCCATAACTTCAGGCAAATGTTCTTAGTAATACCTATACTATTTCTAGATAGGTGTTAATAGTTATTAGGTATAACAATATATTTAATTAGTGTATATATTATATTGTGTATATTTTAGTTTCAGGATTTGTTGGTTTGAAAATGGAGTAGGTGGTATCCTCAATTTAGGGAGAGAGAGAGAGAGAGAGAGAGTAGAATACTTGAAGCATTTGCCCTACATGTGACCAACCTTGTTTTGGTCCCCAACATCACATTTAGTTCCCTGAGCATGGCTAGGGTCACTCCTGAGCATAAAACCAGGAACAGCATAGAGCGCTGGGGGTATGGCCCAAGTCTAGGCCCCAATATTTCCTTTTCATTAATAATCTAAAGTTTTCCTTGAAGAAGAGATTTTTTTATATGTCAAATTAAATGTTTCATTGACTTCTGTTTCAACAGAATTTTCTTTTAACTCATGACATGAATTTGGCTAATTATTTTCCCCTTGAGTTTTTTTTAAGTCAGAATTATTGAATTGATTGACATAAAATTATTTAGTATACATTTAAATTTTCTCTATCCCAGTATGGCTGCAATGGAGAAAATAATGTAAAAATTATTTGGGAAGAAACAAAACACCAAAAGAAGACAAGGTAAGAAATATGTCCTAATTTCTGCTAGTTTGGGGAGAAGGACATTTGTTTGTGGTTATGTTTGTTTTCCTACTTGTATGACCAACACCTTTAAAGTTAGGTAAAGATCAAATCATATAGTACATTGTTAATCGTATTCAAGTTTTGGTTTTATTCTACCACAAAAGGAATATACCAGGGTTTCCTGTTGAGTTTGGTGCACATTTGTTGTAAATAGTTATACCAGTATTTTAGGAGAAACTATTTCCTTATTAATGACTGTCTTACTAACCTTAAAACATGATTTTAAGCGGTTAGAATAATCTGTCCCCAAAAGTTAAAATATAAGTTTGCACAAATTAGGGCAAAATAGCATGGAACTCAGAAGAAAATGTCAGGGTTGAGCTAATTCAAAAAATATTTGTAGAGCCCTTGAGTAATAAGAGGCATAGTTACAAATTTTACCCATTTTCTGGAGACTACCACAGCTTGTAGGACTACCCAGTCCTACAGCCCCCTCCTCCCACCACACACGGCTCCCCCTTTAAAGACCTTAACAGAAACTTCAACCATCCACACGCCACACAGAACTGAGACTCGCTGGAAGAACCCCTGGGTTATTATTATTATTATTATTATTATTATTATTATTATTATTATTATTATTATTATTATTTTGCTTTTCGGGTCACACCCGGTGATGCTCAGGGGTTACTCCTGGCTCTGCACTCAGGAATTACTCCTGGCGGTGCTAGGGGACCATATGGGATGCAGAGGATGGAACCGAAAGCGGGCCGCTTGGGCTGGCCGCTGCAAGGCAAATGCCCTACCCGCTGGGCTATCGCTCTGGCCCCTCCCCCGGGTTATTATTATTACTAAAAATTAATTATTATTAAAAAAATCCCAGGACTTTTTCAGATATTACATGATTTCTGCTAATTTGTCTCTTTTGGGTTAGTAGATATATATATTTTGAAAGCACCTTTAAAAAAATTAAGGTTTCCAGCCAGTGCAAACAATTCAAGTCAAAAACTCATTCCATTTTTTTTTTGTATTTCTTCTTCTTTTTTTTTCTTTTTGGGTCACACCTGGTGATACTCTTAACTCAGGAATTAATCCTGGCGGAGTTTGGGGACTGTATGGGATGCCAGGATTGTATGGGATGCCACGGGTTGGCCGTATGCTAGGCAAACACCTTACCCACTGTACTATCTCTGGCTCCTGATTGGTATTTCTTTCTTTTTTTTTCTTTTTTGGGTCACACCCAGCGACGCTCAGGGGTTACTCCTGTCTCTGCACTCAGGAATTACTCCTGGCGGTGCTCGGGTGACCATATGGGATGCCGGGGATCGAACCCGGGCCAGCACAGGCTGCCGCCAGGGCAAGGCAAATGCCCTACCTGCTGGGCTATCGCTCCGGGCCCCCTCATTCCATTTTTTATTGTAAATGGAGTTTTAAATAATTGACCCCATTGTTAGAAGAAATGCCCAGATTTCCACAGGAGAAAACAGGAGAACTGTAATCACTAGCACAGCAACAAATGAGGTGACTTCCATTTTAAAATCTTTTTTTTTTTTTTTTTTTTTGGGTCACAACCGGTGACACTCAGGGTTTATTCCAGGCTCTTCACTCAGAAATTACTCCTGGCTGTGCTGGGGGACTATGTGAGATGCCCGAGATCGAACTTGTGCTCAGTCAGCAGCAGGTCGGTCTCCTGCAAGGCAAAGGCCCTACCTGCTGTGCTATTGCTCCGCCCCTTAAAAAATCTAATCCATCACACGTGATCTCACACTACTGTTTTGCTTACTTTGTACTGATTTTGTGGTTACTTTGCATGCCACAAATTTTCAGAAATTCTACTTACAAAGAACATCTTTTCTTGCATTTTGTTTCTTAGTTAGCATTGCATTATAACATTTTATAAGTTTCCGTGTGGCTTCATTGGAAACAAACATCGGTCCTCAATGGGGATTGCAATCTGAAATCAGCTGAATTGACTTAAAATGCTGAAGCCTGGTTTCCTGAAGCCTGGTTTCCTGGCCCCCTGGATAATTCTATTGTAACTGCAACCCTTCGTTAGTATAGAAAGACATTAGGACTTTTAAAAGCTCTCAGGTGATTCAAACAAAGGAACATTTGAAAACCTCTTTGATTCAAGTATCATAAACTCATCACTACATGTAAAAGCCTAGCTTGGGGTTTGGGGGCCACATTTCAGAAAATTGTCATACTATCAGTTTGATTGGGTGTTTCTTAGTAGTGAATAATGTGTTACGTTCTTGCCAAGAATGTTTTGAGAGGAGTTTAATAAAAGTATGTCAGCTACATCACTTTCTGACATCAACGCTAATGGCGTCCTTCACACTGAGAAACTCCAGCTTTAATTCTGCCAAGAAAAGAAAATTAGGTCGTTGCAAAGTAGCTTATTAAAAGTGCAAATGTGGGACAGGGAGATGGGGACAGCAAGAAGGAAAACACCAATTCCCTTTGAAAAAGCACGGCAGAGTTGGAACAAAAGGATACTGGTTTGGTGGAGTCTGTGTTAATTCCATTTAAATAAGTGACAGTTGCCTTATACCTGGGTCGAGTTGGTGTTTTGCTTTGGTATGAGGGATGGGGGGCTGCGGGTTGTTTTTTATTTTTACTTTGTAACGTAAATGGGGGTGGGTTATTTGATGCAAGACCCCTATAATTTAAATAATAATGCTAACAAAATTTTTGTTAGCATTATTTTTAAAATTTTGGTTATTAACATAAAGCAACGAGTAGTTTTGTTGGAAGTTACCCCACTTAAACCAGAAAATTGCTCGGGGGTGGCACATAGACCCAGCTCCTTTACCAGGGTGTAGCCGAGGCTTGGGAACTTGGAACCCACCTGGCTGAGGGCGCTCGGCGAAAGCTGGTCCCTTCTTCCAGACCCAAGTGCGCGGCTGGAAGAAAGTGGGGCGGGTCCCCCATTGTTCTCCCCGTCCCACGGATACCATGTTCCCGTGGCCTCATCCAATAGAATGTTGGGGAGATAACCCACCGTACACGCCCACTTCTGGGCTTGGTATAGGTTTCCCTGTTTCCCACTCTCCACCCGCGAAAGCTCGACCTTCCCTTTCCCGGAGTGGGGCTCCGTGAACACACCACGCCCCCCCAGTCCCCTTTGCGCTCCCCAGCAGCCGGCCGGGCGCACAGCGCACCCCAGTGGCTGCGGGGCCTCCCTTAGAGCCGGGGCCACTTGGCTTCCGGAGAGCTTGGCCAGTCGGCGCCGGGGCCGCCAGGGAGTCTGGGGATCCGAGAGCCGGACTCCGCGGGACCCCGTGGAGGGCGCGGGGCTGCGGCTTCGCCCCGCCCGCCACACCTGGACACCGAGGACCTGGGGAGGCGGGGCGGGGCTGAAGGCTGGCCCCAACCCCGGCCGCTTTATTGAAAGCCGCAGGAGGCTGGAGCGTGGGGCTGGGGGAGGGTCCCCAGGCCGATCGTGCTCATCCGAGGGAGGGACCCCAGCTGGTCTCCGACGCTTGTGTTTGCGAGCCGCCGGCAGGCGCTGCGCCCGGCATGGAGCGCGCCGGCCCTGGCTGCAGCGCCGCCGCGGGACCAGGACGCGGTGGAAGCGTGGCTGGACGATCACTGGGACTTTACCTTCTCGTACTTTGTTAGGAAAGCCACCAGGTAAGAGGAAGACCCGCGGTCCACCTGGCCGGGGCAAGGAGCGCGCCAGGGGGTTACTTTCTGCCCCTAAAGAGTTCTCTCGGCCCCCGTCGGCCGGTCCGGAGCTTTTGAACTAGGTTTCTGGTGCAGCTGCAACGCGGGAGACCTCGACTTGCGGGCGACTACGGTCGGGGGACGGAAAAAGCCCCAGCCAGCACAGAATTCCCTCCAATTTGCACAAAGTTGAAATACTTACAGATTCCCCCGCCCCCCACACAATCCCAAACGCTTGGTATTCGCTGGAAGCTGATAGTCCTCAGCCTGCAGGCATGAGCCTTTCGGCAGCCCGCTCCAGTTCCCCGAGCCCCGGAAATCTCCTTTGCAGAAAGCAGAAGCCGTTTTTGTGCCCTTTCCTACAGTTCCGGAAGACCATGTCCAACTTGGGGCCGGCGGCTCCGCTCCTCCCCTGACCCCCTCGCCGAGGCCCAGGCGGGGCGGGGAAGCCGGGGAAGGGGCGAGACTACGGGGAAGCCCAAAAGGCAGCAACATGCCGGAACCTTCCCCGAGTGAGTGCTGTCGCCTTTCGGTCCCCTTTTGTCCCTTGCCATACTCGCCTTTGCGCCCCGGGTGGCGCAGCTGAAAGGGTTCTAAAGGCGATTTCGGGGCGCGCACACAAAGGGCTCGAAGTGATCTCCGGGGATTTGGGGGGTGGGGTGGGGTGGCCGGTCGGTCCCGAGCGGCCAGAGCCTATCCTCGAGGCCGTCGCCTCCTGGTCTAGAGCCAAGAGCCCGGGACGGCCCGGGGAGGGTAGGGAGGACCGACTCGACCTTTGGGAGGCGGCCGCGCAGCGGCGACTGAGGCGCGCGTGGGAAACGCCTCGCTTGGACGCTGGGGAGGGATTGAGGCTGCAGCCGAGGGACGAGGAGGGTGGAGCGGACAGTGCGTGGCAGGCGCCCCCCCCCCCGCCCCCTTAGCCCAGCCCCTCGAATTGGTGCAAAACTGGGGTTAGGCTCCCGCGCGCCGGCTCAGGCTGACTCCCCTGGCACACCGCTTTGGAGAGACGGGGCCGGGACCCGGCGGCGACAGTGGCCGGGGTGCGCCGGGCGCGGGACGCACGCGGGGTGGTGATGGTGGAGGAGCTGGCGGGGCTGGGCGCCGGGCTCCGCTTCTTGACCAGCGGCTCTGCTGGACGCTCCCCGCCAGGGGCGGCCCGGCGCGGGGCGAGCGGGCGGCGTCAGGTCAGGGGCCTTAGGGGAGCCCGCATTCTTCTCACCTGGGCACTGCGTGGCCCCGGCACCTACTGGAATCAAGGGTCCGCCAAGGCCGCCGGTTTCGGACCGTGTGCCTGGGACTTCGCACGTTTGCTATGTTGCCCTTTGGAGACAAAACCAGGTACTTCCTTCACTTCCTTCAGCAGCATCCCCTTCGCCCCCACTTTCCTACTTTCCCTGCGGGGCGCTGTTCTGGTCCTGGTGGCGGGGCGGTCTGGTGCAGAACAGACTGTTGGACATTTCTGGTCCCCGGTTACTCTGGTTGATGTCTTGCTCTGGGGTAAAGAGGGGGTGACTTCTGGAAGCTGCTTTTGGAACCCCGATATTCCCCCCCACCCTGGAATGTTTCGAGTTAGTGTGGGTTTCATCACTTTCAGGGTGGAATTCCGGAACCTGGCTTTTTACAAACTCTGTGCCCTGCTTTCGTCCGCCCCGCATGATGCCGACCTGCCAGATCTTGAAATGAAAGTGATTTCCTTCCCTTTGGAAGGGGGCTTTTATGCAAGTTTGGGACAAGGAGGGCAGTGCTGGAGCTGGAAATGAGGATGAAAGATTCTCATGGCTCCCAGTTTTAGGAAGGTGCTCTCCTGTCCAGCTCCAGGGCCATCTGTCTCAGCGTCTTTTCACCCAGCTGCCCTCCTGCCCTTTCTAGAGTGGGGAGTGGGCAGCCCATTTGGACCTGTTGTGGAGGGTGGAGTTTGGAATGTTTTGGAGGGGGTGTTCTTTGGAGCTGTTCTTCGAGGCTGGTTATTAATTGAAAATGGGAGGAAAATGAATTGTTTTAAAAGTGTAAATGTCCTTTTCCTTTTTGTCTGCCCTCTCCCTTCAAAGACCTAAGCTTGAACTGTTTGGTACCAGTTTTTAACAGGTCAGGCTCAGGAACGCTTTACTTTCAGAGCCTGTCCAAAAAACATGGGCAAAGATCTCCTATTTTATTGGGAAAATGGAAAGCCGTACTTATATTTCTTTCCGTTTTCACTCTTGCCTCCCACATACCATAAGATTAAAATCCCAATTCTTGGAATTACATTGTTCACTGTAAATTTTACATCATTTTAGAATTAAGGTCTTTCTTCTAGTTAGGGTTTGACTTTTTTAATTTGATAGTAGGTCGAACACCTTGTATTTGTGTATCTGTGTATATGTGAGTGAGAGAGACAGAGAGAGAGAGAGAGAGAGAGAATCATGCATTTTCTTAAGAGAAGGGTTGGTGTTGAGTATGTTAGAAAACGAAAGTGTAAGGAATTTTAAGAGTAATGCAGGCCCTCAGTTTTAGGAGTTTTTTAAGTGCCGAAAGTTCTCACTATAAATGATACAAACTAAGAACTGTGTGACCAGAGTCCTTAGCAAAACAATATTCCAGCTTGGGTTTAGAACAGATACCATTATGTGGTGACTTAAAAATAAAAATGAGGGTCTGGGTAGTAATGGATCATTAAAAGGCCACACTGAAGCCAGTTGGTTGTGATTGGTTTGGTTGTTGGTTATGCTCAAAACTCACTGTAAGTCTTTTACCTTTACAGCATACATTCTTTTTAACCCTTGCTCACATTGTTTTTCCCTTTTGTTACACTTCCTAAATGTAAAATAAATACTCTCTAGGGTCAGGGAATCTTTGAAGTAAACTCTTAAAATAAACTCTGTAGAGGCATTGGCGTGTTTTAAGGTTTAAAATCAATTTTGAGTCACTGATATTGGCCTCATCTGTGCCGTCCATACAGGCATATTAGGGAACTTTCTGCAGTATTTGATTTGTTACTGTTTGACATTCGTGCCCGCTTCTCTGTCTTCTCCCTCAAGGCTTGATCTGTCTTCAGTGGCAGCTGAGAGAGAAAATGAAAGTTCTGGCCTTTCAGAGTCTTACTTAGACTCTACCTCCTGTGAGTTTGGGTTGCCCTTGAATGCCATATGTTCTCTGGTCCATCATTTTCTCTAACCCATCAAAAGCTGAGCTCAGAACCTCGTTCAAACTAGAGTTCTTAGTATTGAAATAGATCTTTTCTAGGGATTTTAATAATCACAACCAAATCCTGTGAACTTGAGGGTACACACCCGAATGCCATAGTCTGTTGGCATCAAACTCCCACCTTTGCCATCTCAGGTTGCTCTGTGGTGCTGTGTGGAAATGCAGGGCTCTAATGCCTCCCTGGGCTAATAGCACGTTAACAGGCTGTCCTGGTTCCTGACAGCACATTAGAATAACGTTCCCTTTCATTAGTTACTAATCAGGCCTGCGATTGTGGTCTATGTTCTAGATCATTTAGTGTTGCAGGGCTAACACAATTGACTTTTTATTGCTTTATTTTATACAAGGCAGGAGGTTGAGAATATTTGTCATGCACTGGAAAGTAAGGGATACTAAGTGAGGACAAGTTTTTATGACTGTGTAGACCAAAGTCCAGAAACAGAAGTTTTATACTCTTCTGCGATAAATTTTTTTTCATGCTGCAACACAGGGCTGAATTACTGGCTGGGCTTGGGGTCCTGTGCTTAGAAAATCTGTATTCTCTCTACGCTCATATTTTTTCTACCTCTTTTTCTTTATATTTTTCTCATCTCTAAACACAGTTATATCTCTGTTGATATTTGCATATAAAAGTTGATGGTGGATATAATACAAATGTTGTCATCTGTTGTTTCCATAACTACCTAAGATTATAGGCTTCTCAGAATCTTCAGGCAAATTATCTGTTATACAGATTTTGTTAAACTTTCTTAAAGTTGAAGATCATAAAACCCTATGGGCATTGATTATTCCAACTTTAATATTATCTACAATATTTTTATGACTGTAATTTTGCTGTAGTAAAATGTCTTTCCCCCTTAGATTTTTTTTTATAACTAAGGTCCATATAGCCAGCTCTAACCTGCTTATTTATTATTTAAAATTTTTTAATTTTATTTTTGTTGAATCACTATGAGATACACAGATACAAAGTTTCTAATACAGGTTTCAGCCATACAATGTTCCAATACCATTCCTCCACCAGTGTACATTTCCCACTACCAATGGACTCAGTACCCCCACCCACCCAACCTGCCTCTAAAGCAGGCACTTTTCTTCTTTCTTAGCTTTTGGGCATTAAGATTTGCAATAGAGATGAGAGGCCATTATGTTTGTCTAACATGTTTTTTAGTGCTCTGAAAATACCCACATGAGGTGTATTCTTACCTGGTAGAAGAATAAAGCCCTTGTGGCTAATACCAACCTATAACTGAGCATTAAATACAGGCAAAAAGATACACATACATAACCTCTAAGTGTATGTATTATAATCCACAATATGTAAGAGAAGGGGAGAGAGAGAGAGAGAGAGAGAGAGAGAGAGAGGAAGAGATAAAGAACCTACCATAGAGGCAGGCTAGCGGAGGGGGAGGGAATCGAGGACATTGGTGTGGGAAATGGGCATTGGTGGAGGGATGGGTGCTGGAACACTGTGTGACCAAAACCCCCAAACATGAACAACTTTGTAATTGTATATCTCACTGTGGTATAATAAAATATTAATTAAAAAATGAATAAAGCCCTTGAAATGAGGTGTCTTTTGCCCTTCGCAGTGATGTTAAGGATCTAATTAAAATTCAACTTAGAATCTGCAAGATAAGATCATGGTTCCTAAATATATAAAACTAATGCCATGCCAGTTAGTCATAGATAATTATCTTGAAATAAGCTTAAAATATAGTTTAATAAAACTTTGGTAGATGGAAACATTTGTTCATCTGTGATCTGAAAATCTATAGAACTTACCAACAGACCATATTTCTGGCACCTTGAGATGAGCACTTAGTTGTGAGCAATTAGTTGTGCAACAAAATTTCATTTCCCTCCCACCCACCTTGATTTTTGTGCTTCATTGGGCAGTGCTCAGAGCTACTCATTGTGGTGCTCAGGAGATCATGAGGTACCAGGGATCAAACCTGTGTTTTCTACATGTGGAAGAGTTGACCCTCTCCAGCCTTGCAATTTTCTTCTTCAATCCACCTCAGTGGTTGGATTCTAGACTCTGATTATCATTTCTTTAAAAAAAAAAGTTGAATTTCCTTTCCTCAAATGGCATAAAGTTTGTCCTTTCTCTCTTATCTGATTGAAATGTCTGTCAGAACTTTGCTTAAACTATTGTTTTAAATACTGCTTGGGAAAGACTCTTTTTTGAAATTATAGAAGATACAATGAAAATATTTTCTCTAACTTGCATCTGTTGGTTTGCAGCAGATTTATTTTTCTTTCTTATATCTGGATGCTTAGGAATCAAAGCATATTTTTTTTTTTGCTTTTTGGGTCACGCCCGGCAATGCTCAGGGGTTTCTCCTGGCTCTGCACTCAGGAATTACTCCTGGGGGGTGCTCGGGGGACCATATGGGATGCCAGGGATCGAACCGGGCTGGCACAGGCCGCCGCGGGCAAGGCAAATGTGTTACCCACTGGACCATTGCTCTGGCCCCTCAAAGCATCTTTGATTCTACATATTTCACATTTCACTTTTACATATTTCGATATTCCATATTTTCTATGAAGACCTGTAGTAGGGACTGAGGGCAGTTAAATAAGTCACTGACAGTGGTGGATTACAAAATGACTAATTTCTGATTTCCAGAAATCGGACTTTGCAGAACAATTTAGGAGATTCATTTATCGGGACAGATGCAGCTTCAGTTCACTGGTCTTGCAGCTGATGGATGTGGCCTGGGCAATAGATAACTGTCCTGCCAGCTTCTCAGTTGAAAGTGCATGTAATCTACATACAAACCTAGGAATAAAACAACAAAGAAAGTCTTTCCACATGAGTCACTCACGTGCTTTAGCTTTGTAATCTTATTTGCTATCTTGGTATTCTCATTTTGTTTTGAATTATATATATTTTCATGTGATCTAAGTGCTTTATTCATTTTCACTAACATTTAGGAATTATAGTTAGTGCCAACCTAATGTTTAAGGCAGATAAAGCAAATGTTAAGTTCATAAGAGTCATTATGATTAAGTGTTCTAAAAAGCTTTTAAGAGTGTCTAATAATACAAATACATTTCTCTGGCTTTTAGTCTTGAGTAAGCATCTTTGTAAAAAATCTTTGGTGCAATTCTTAGCCTCTGTATTCTTCAAGACTTATTAAGATTCTAATTTGTAAGCTGCCATGATCTGTTTGCAGATTTTCTTCTCTGAGTAATTTTATTCTAGCAAACTTGGAAGAGAAAGATCCTTATATAATATCAGACCCATAGCTTTAATTTTTAAAAATAATATTGATCATTTCTACTCTCTGATGAATACCTGTGTTAAGGTTATAAGAGAAAAGCACCTCATCGTCTGAGTTGATCACATAATTAAAGCACATGCCTGCACACATGTGCACACAGAGACAAAATAATACAATTTATTTTTTTTCTAGAATTTTTTTTTCTTTTTGGGTTATTCCTGGGATGCTCAGGGGGTTACTCCTGGCTTTGCACTCAGGAATTACTCCTGGCAGTGCTTGGGGACCATATGGGATGCCAGGGATCGAACCCGGGTCGGCTGCGTGCATGGCAAATGCCCTACCCGCCAGAGTATCGCTCCGGCCCCAAAAGGTGGGAGGGGAGCCAATAATTCAGGATTTTGAAAAATGTATGTATTATAGCCCTGTTAAAAGTCTTAATGCTCTTCAGAATGAGAACTGGAGCATTTAGTCACAAAGGACAGGAACCCACCCTGAACTCAGACAGAATGGGCCCAAATAATTGCAGTAACTGGGACTGGTTTGGCTATGAAATTCAGTTGATTAAATAATATTTTCAGCTTTCTACTTATCTGTATATCCATCTTATCCTGTCCTCTAGTCTCATCTGCTCATCTGTCTCTCCATCCATCTCTCTGTTCCTCCATTTGTCTTTTTGACTGCTTGCAGTGCACATGCTGGAAAAGTTTTCCTTTCTCTTTCTCGTAAGTGTTGCTTCTAGTTCTCTTCCTGTTTCCTCTCCTCTCTACTTAAGTTTATTATTGAGAAGTTATGTGTCTCTTAACGTTTGATGTTAGAGAAGTGCCTTTTATCCACATCGGTCTTCTGAAAATGGCCTTGATCTTGCCTGGCTCATGTGCCTACTCTGGGTCGCTGGCAGCATGTAGAACAGACCTGCCTGCTTTGCTGGGACAGATATCCCAGTGATGTCTTAGGCCAGTGGGACATGGCTGCTGCTGCAGAGTGGAGGGGAAGAGTAGGGTGGGTTCCCTAGAAGGTGAGAGTGCACTTAGAGTTCCAGATTTCAGTCCTACCTAAGTGTTGACTTTCCTTTATTTTAACGTGTGGAATTCTCGAGAGTTATTATAGTTGAATCATAATTAGCAGCATTTTTGCAACTGCAAGTGCCAAAATAAATGTGTAAGTTAATGATGAATCAAATGATAAAACTCCAGCCAAATACAAAGGGACAGTGACCATTTAATCACCCAGATCATTAAATCACCCAGGCTTAGTGAGCAGGGCCCAACCCCCCTGGCCATGTCTGGTGGAGGTCAGCTGCCTCCATGTCCTCTGATGACTCACATCCCTCCTCTGGGTCTCTCAGAACCATCGCGAGACTTCCTCTGTGAAGCACATCACCCAGTGTGTGAGTTTCATGGGTTGGAAGGCAAAGTTGCACATGAAATCTCTCTCTCTTATTTTTCTCTTTGTCCCAGGGGAAAAAAAAAGAAAAGAAACTTGAGTGTTAAAATTGCAGGCTCATGCTAGGTGATAAGGTGGACATTGAGAACTTGAAGCAGACATTTTCCACGTGTGTCTGTGGAGTGGTTTTCAGTCTCTTCTCCCTAAGGACACAAAAATAGATATTTTCTCAGGGGGAGGGGGGAGCGTGGTCCAAAATATAGTTTAAGACATAACTGTTTGGGACTCTGCACTTCTGCTACCGACTAAAAGCAATCTATCTAGAGACTGGTCTCTTCCACAGAACAACTCAGTTTAGATGTTTATGGTGTGGGTTCCAATATTATTTGTGTGTAAGTAGGTTTTCCTTTCAGTGGCATTTTTCAGACTCTGTGATGATGAACGTGCTGCAAATGACAGAACGAACAAGTTCCATTAACTCTCCGCCAAAGTGGAATTTAAAACCAACCATCTGAAGCATTTTGGCTTTTTATTTTAGTCCCCGTAAGTGTTTCAGATGTTTGTTTTCCAAGTGAGAGAAAACTTGCAAATAGTAAATATCTTTCAGCCCAGTTTGCACTTGTTCTCCACTCCAGACCCTAGTGCACAGCTCAGAGCTGGGCTGACTGGCGAGCACAGGCAGTGGACCAGCCAGCCCACCTGCCCTTTGCATGTGAATCTTATTCCTCTGAAAACGCTATTGACTTTTTTTTTTTTGCTTTTTGGGTCACACCCGGTGATACTCAGGGGTTACTCCTGACTCTTCACTCAGGAACTACTCCTGGCGGTGCTCGGGAACCATATGGGATGCTGGGGATTGAACTCCGGGCCGGCATGGGCCGGCTGCATGCAAGGCAAACGCCCTACCCACTGGACCATCGCTCCAGCCACATGAAAACACTATTGACATTTTAACAGGCTTTTCAGTTTGTGAGAGACAGTTTAGCTAGTGGCAGGATGTTTAACATCTCTGGGCCAAAGAGAGAGTGCCAGGAGCACCTCAGTCCCCGCAGTGGGATTCACCTTTCCAAAAGCAGCACCTCCAGGCTGGCTTCCCTGCAGGTGGGAAGCCGCCGCGCTAGACCCTTTACATTTGTCCCCTTATTTTCAGTGGCTAAGTGTTATTTTCAGTGGCTATGTAGAATCTTAGCAGTAAACTCCTCCTAGGATCTCCTTCAGAACTTTAGAGGCTCTGTGATCTGGAAATCACAGCACTTAGCTCAGAGGACCCTTAAGAACTGTAAAGGAAACCATGTACATTTCCTTATCTTTCTTTAGTAGAGGGTTTTCAGTAGTTTACTGTTGTTACCTGGAGAGTCAACAGCGCCTTAAATATAATCATAAAAGCTGACAATTGTGGGCAATAGAATTTGAATAATGGAGTAGTGTTTTGTTTATTTTAGGGGAGGGGTCAAACCTGGCAGTGTTCAGGAGTTACTCCTGCCTCTGCACTCAGGGGACTATGGGGATTGAACCCAGGTCAGCTGTGGGCAAGGCAAATGCCCTACCTGCTGTGCTATCACTCCCACCCCAAATGACTTTTATTTTTAAGATGAATTGTACGAATAGTTGCATATTGTGTGTGTGAGAGAGAGAGAGAGAGAGAGAAAGTGTGTGTGTGTGTGTGTGTGTGTGTGTGTATGTGTACAAAGTGCTGGAAAGGGAATTGGGGTGATTATCTAGACACCACTGCCCCCCCACTCCAGTCTTGTCTCTAGTTTCTCTCTGACCTTACCACCCTCGAGTTTGACTTGACTTTAACACAGGAAATAGGAAGGGGGTGGGAATCAAGGTAGAGAAATTCTGAAAGGAGCTTAAATATCTTTTTTAGCTCTGAGGCTTTTTGATTCTCACCAGGAGTGCAGAACAACAGTTTCTCAGTTGGAATCCTTTCTTCTTGTATTTTTCAAAATAGGATAGTGGATTCAGTTCAAATATCCCAGACAATGTAACTAATTGTAAAACTAGAGTCCAAGAAAAGGGGAGAGATCTAATATTTTATGAGTTATTTTTATGTTTTTCCTGCGGATAATTTAAGCAGATTTCTACATAAGTTATGAGCTTTCCCTTGCCAGACAGGAAATGATGTACTCTTTGTAGTTCTGGTCTGCGAAATTTATTCACATAATGAGGGGGAAAACATTGGAGAGAAAGAGAAAGGGATGGTGTTTTCAGAGTGATGTAAAAACATGAAAATGCGTTTTGTTTTGTGGGTGACTTGGGGTCTACTTTTTACTCTGTTGTAGCAACCCTGTCATTTCTCCAAATGCTAGTTCTCAGAAGACTGATTCTGTGGTCTCCCTCAAGTCTCAGGACTTCACTTTTTTAGAGGATTTCCCCAAATTAATCCCTTTGAGTGTGAATAAAAGCAGGCCAATTCTATACTCCCAGATCATTTAAAGTGTTGCTTTATCCTGTATTGGAACTGTTCTTTTGCTTAGTAGTTTGCTTTAAATGAAATAATACCAGGGCTTTTATCGTTGATAATTAGTTACTTGTTTTCTCATATTAGTTGCTAACAGGTTTTATTTTGCTTTTTTGGGTTACAACTAGCAGTTCTCAGGGGGTTACTCCTGGCTCTGCACTCAGGAATTATTCCTGGTGATGCTCAGGGGATCATATGGGATGCGGGTTTCAACCCAGCATGCAAGGCAAATGCCCTACCTGCTGTACTATTGCGCTGGCCCCCAGAGTTTTCTTTTATATTGATTTTTTTTTAATTCTGCCTCAGAGATAGCCTTGCACACAGCCAACCCAAGGTTTAAATCCAGGCACTGCATATGGTCCCCCAAGCACTGCCTAGATTGAAAAATAAAATCCTGTTTGGGCACTTACCTTATGTGCAGCTGACCCCAGTTCCACTCCTGGTACCACATAGGGTCCCACAAGCACCGCCATCTGCCAGCTGCTTGTAAGCACAGAGCGGGAATGGCCCATGGGCACAGCTGGATATGGCGCCCAAACCACCTGCCTCAAGTTTTTTTTTTTTGCTTTTTCAGGTCTCACCCAGTGTGCTCAGGGGTTACTCCTGGCTCTGTGCTCAGGAATTACTCCTGGCACTGTGTGGGGACCATGTGGGATACCGGGATCGAACCTGGGTCAGCTGCATGCAAGGCAAACGCCCTACCTGCTGGACTATCGCTCCGGCCCACTGCCTCAAGTTTTTACGTGAAAAATAACAATATGGTCACAAGATCTGGTTGTTTGGGGGGGGTAAAGTAAATTTCTTAGTAGTAATGGAGAAGCAAGCTGTGTTCTTGCATGTATTTTTCTGAACTGAATATACAAGTCTAATCTTTATGTAGATTGCAGAAAACTGTCAGATTTGTAGTTCTTGGTTAAGGAAACCTGTGTTTGTTTTGCTTTTCCCAGTTCTTATTTGAGAAAATACCAATGTGAAAGCATCCTTTTTCTTCTGTGATGAATTTCTATAGAGAAAGCAATCCTTTAATCTACATAAGAGTCGGTAATTAACATTTATCTGTAGAAACCCATTGAGTAAATTCTGTTCATTTTTTGCAAGAACAATTGCTCTTGAAAACATGTACTGCTTATTTAATTGTTGGCTAAGTGGATCCCACCCTTGATTTTGGGAATGGGCAAGGAGTTCTGTTATTTTAAAGCATCTTGCAAAAAGTTAAACACTGATATGCTTATTTCAAGAAGCTTGCATAGCATGACTCATTTGTGAGATGAGATGTGTGTGTGTGTGTGTGTGTGTGTGTCTGTGTGTGTGTAATAAAACAAGGAAGGAAAGAGCAACCTGATACACCGAGGAGCCTGGTAAGGGGACTGGGGATGGCTTGGATGGGATCAACATCAGGATCTTGTCCTCGATGGCAAATACTTGGCATGGATTTCTACTGCCATTCCCTTAGCCACCGCTTGATATTGGGTATCCAGGGCCTGTTACCTTTCATCCGTAACCTTGTCAAAGTTATGTCAACTCTACAACTTCCAGAAGAGCTGCTTGGCATTGGATGGCTTCCAGGTCCGCTGGCAACTTGGCAATGACATGCTCACCCCTGGACGCAGTGTCTAAGTTCTTGGTGCTAGAGCAGAGGGGCAGGGCCCATCTGTGGGGCCTCCTGTGTCCCTTTTGCACATGCTACTCAGATGGCTGCCATGCAGCTTACATCAAGTTCAGCTCTCACTGTTCCTTAGGCTGAAGACTGGGGCATTCTTGAAACAAATCCATCCTGTTTGTCCCTGTTGGTCAAGGACTCTGAGCCCTTGGGCCAGTGAGTCAGCCTGTCTTCAGGCCCTTGTGAGGTGTTTCTCCTGAAAACAGCACCTTTCTCCACCCTTGTTCTGATCCTTTTGAAGACAGAGATTTGCTGGATGCTGAGGGACAGAGAGAAGTTTCCTAAATTGACTGATCTAAAGGTCCCTGCCCAGCCAGTTTGTTTAATTCAACCATTGTGGGTAGGGGGGGAGGTCTCACTTGCCAGCAGGGTAGCCACCATGTAGGGATCATGTTTGAAGCTCTTGCTTTTGAGGCTGGTGCTCCCACTGCACAGTAGGGTTTGTGTGAGCACCACAGCTAGAGGACAAGTGTCTGAGCATCACAGCCCAGTGTGTGTGAGTGTGAGGGGAGGAGAGAGACAGGAGTGACTCCATCTAAAATGTGGGTAAAGGAATCAGTGAAAAGGTTCTGATGGAAACTTTCTCACAGAAAATTGAACTGAAAGTAAGTTTATCTCACATTTGCTAAAATGTAGAGAACAACCCTGTGTTAATTTTTTTTAAGGATAGACAGTTTTCTGGGAAAATTCTCTGACCCACGATGCTTTTACCTCATACATGAATTTCGCAATAAGGTAGGGTGTTTGCTTTGCATATGGCCGACCTAGGCTCGATTCCTGGCATCCCGTATGGTTCCCTGAGCACTGCCAGGAATAATTTCTAAGTGCACAGTCAGTAACCCCTGAGCATTGCTGGGTATGACCCAAAAAAAGTTAAAAAATAAGTAATTTACACGCTTTGTTACCTTTTCCAAGGATCTTTCTTAATCTTTTATGGGAATAGAATTTTCTGGTTTAGTTACAGTCCTTTGGATGCAGTTTTCATTATTTGCTGCCTCTAATTAGGCAATGTCCCTAATTTTCAGTGACTTTTTCCAGCTTTAGACCGTTCTCTCACATTGCTCTCACGGCTTCTAGAAATTTTAACACATAAGAATTTAAGTTTCAGCTTGCAGGCGATTTGCATTTGTGTAGATATTAATGTATTTTAAAAGTCATTGAGATAAAAGCAATAAGAGGTGATTACTGAGCACTGGTTTGATGGTGTGATAAAAGGTGTACGAGGAAACCCCTTCTCACCTTGAGAGGTGGTTAATAAAAAGTGGGTTATTGAGTGACTGACATTTAATACTGGGTTAATCTTTCCAAGAAAATATCTAGAAAGAAAACTCGGGAGACAATTATAGGTGGTAGGCATGTAACAAAGAATTGCTGAGCATAGGCTTAGTGTTAGATACACTTGTGATGTACAATGGGGGTATGGGAGTATTTATATGGGGAGGTATGAATATGGGTTTAACTCAGCCAGGATCATTGATGAGAGTTACAACTATGGGCAGTGTTAAAGCAGTGTTCATTTTTCTATAGTGAACATACCAGGATTCAGATACTCAAAATATTAATACCCCCTTTGATGCTATTAATTTAGGAAGTATTCATTGGTCTGTCCTCACAGTAATTATTGAGGGCCCCTCGATAGACACTAAAGGACAGGAGTGCAATAGTGAGCAAGACGGCCAGGCAATGCTGGAGAAACTCACATCCAGTTGGTGGTGACAGAAAAGAAAGCAGTAAGTCACTAAAGATCTGTATCTGTTTTGGATTATCTTGGTAATGGGATGAGAACATGGAATGTCGGGGCTCACTTCAGGTGGCTTGATCAGAGAAGTTCTCTCTGAGCGGGGCTGGGATCAGCAGATGCATTTGGTATACTTGATGTTCTAAGGAGCCCCTAGGAGGCCAGAAGAAGAGCTGGGTTTATTCTCAGTTCAGTGGGAAGCCAAGTTCATTAATTCATTATTTCACCAAGTTCATTTAGCTTTCCCTAGCCTGGTTTTTATAATAATGCTGTTTATAACACGTAGGGGGCAGATACCTTTCTCAGTTAATGTTTTTATTTTCTTTGAGGTAAGTACCCAGAAATAGAATTGTTAGTTCATATGATAGTTCTATTTTTAGAGTTTCAAGAATGTGCACTCAGTTTTCCAAAGCGACTGCACCAGTTTTCATTTCTATCCAGATCATGTGGGATTCTCCTTCCCCTACATCTCTTCAACATTGGCCGTTTCTTTTTTTTTCTTGGTAATAGTCATTCTAACAAGAATAAGATCATCTTAAAGTAGTTCTTTTGGGGAGGAGGGCTTTAGTGTGGGGTCCACACTCAGCTGGGCTCAGGGATCATTCCTAGAGGTGCTGGATGTGCTCAGAGGACCAAACCATTGTCACCTGTCACTGTCTTCCCATTGCTCATCTATTTGCTTGAGCAGGCAACAGTAATGTCTCTATTCATTCCTGTCACGTGCTAGTGTAGCCCTAGAGCATCTGCTCGCTCCAGGAACATAAAGAGCCTCAAACAATTCATTCAGGTCATGGAAATGAGGTATATTATCGTTACTGTTCTTGGCATATTGAATATGACACGGGTTGCTTGCCAGACTCTGCCGTGTGGGTGGGATACTCTGGATAGTAGCTAGGCTCACAGTTCATTCATTTACCCATGAACGGCGCAACTGCACCCAATGGGGAGAGCCTGTAACAGCTCTGCCCAGTGTATCTGTGTCTCTGGTTCTGACACAGGCTTCTCTATAGGGTGAGACTCTGACGAGCTGGGCTTGAGATCAGCTTTTCTCTTGGGTGGAGCTCTGATGAGCTGTGGAGTTCGGATGTTGAAAATGGCTGTTATATTTTACTAATATCACAAAAAATATGGTTAGAATAATATTTAATTGATCCCAGGGATCAAATTCAGGTGAGCTGTGTGTAAAGCAGATGCCCTAATCACTATATTCTCACTCCAGCCTTATCTTGTGAGTTTGATTTGCATTTCCTTGATGATGACATTAATTGAACATCTTTCCATGTACTTGTTGCTCATTCAGGTTTTTGTTTTGTTTTGGAGAAAATTTGCTCATCTTTTTTCCCCCCTTTTTGGGTCACACCTGACCATGCTCAGGAGTTACTCCTGGCTCTGCACTCAGAAATTACTCTTGGTGGTGCTCAGGGAAACATATGGGATGCCGGGAATCAAACCCAGGTTGACCGCATGCAAGGCTAATGCCCTCCCTTCTTTACTATCTATGCTGGCCCCTTTGCTCATGTTTTGATCAGGTTTCTTCTTTGTTTTGTTTTTCTCATTGAAACTTATGAGTTCTTTATTTACATTAATCTCTTGTCAGATAAATAGAAAAATTATTTGCACTTACTTTCTCCTATCCAGTAAATAGCCTTTTCATTTTGTTAATGTTTCCTTTTGCCATGCAGATATTTTTAAGCTTGATTCCTCCCATTTGTTAATTTTGCTTTTGGTATCAAGTCTTCCTCCAAAAAAAATGAAAAATTATTATCAAGACTGATGTCAAAGAGTTTTATGAGTATTATGTTTTGGGATCTTACAAAATAAGCTCTCTAGTTCATTTTGAGTTGGTTTTTGTGTGTGGTAGTAGAAGAGAGCAATTTCATTGTGTTTTGTGACATAGGACCATCCAGTTTTCCCAGAATTTTTTGGAAGTAACTGACCCTTCCCCATGTAAAATCTTGGCTCCTTCATCACAATCACGATCCGATCACGATCTTCCGTTAATCATCTATTTGCTAGGCGGGCACCGTAATATCTCCATATGTCCTGTCTCATGCCAGTAGAGCAAAGGGCATCGGCTTGCTACGGAACATAAAGAGCCTCAAACCATTATATTAGGTCATGGGAATGACCTAATATAATTGTTACTGGCATTTGGCATGTCAAATACAACACGAGCAGCTTGCTAGGCTTGCCGTGCGGGAGGCTATTCTTTAAACACCTCCAAATAAAGCATTTATTGATGAACCGCGGCGCTTGCGGCCGAGCCGGTCTGTGATGGGCCGGGTTGAGGAAGAAATGGCTGCAGGGTGGGTGTCAATGATCCGGGCTGTGATGGGCTGGTCGACTGGGTGGAGTTCTGAAGAGAGGGGGAGTCCGGATGTGGAAAATGGTGGCACCCATGGGGTGGGTGGGGGTCGGTCTGGCTTGTTGTGAGGGTTCTGCCGGGGTGGTGGGCCAAGGCTAGAACCCACCATGCCTCCGACTGCCTCATGAGCGGCTGGGCACAGGGGAGAGCAAGGAACCGCTCTGCCCCATGTCTAAGAGTCTCTGGACCAGCATACCTGGGCCGGATTGAGGAAAGCGGCTGCAGGGTGGGGTGTCGATGATCCGGACTGTGATGGGCTGGTCGGCTGGGTGGAGTTCTGGGCCGGATTGAGGAAGAAACGGCTGCAGGGTGGGGTGTCGGTGATCCGGCTCCTTCATCATTAACTAATTAACTAATAGATATGCAGGCTTGTATTGTGATTAGCTTTTCTACTCCATTGATCTATGTGAGTTTTTCAGTTTTGTATCTTAGGTCACACATGGCAGAGTGCAGTGGTTGCTCCTAGCACTGCCTTGGTGACTTGGTGGTCCTGGTTTCAAACCCAATATGCCTGCCAGCTCCTTAAGCCATCTTCCTGGTCCTCAGTACTATAGACTTTTAAATGGAGTTTGAAATTAGAAATGTACTTACTTTGCTACAGGAGTGAGGTGTCATGTTATGGGTCTTCTTTTTTGTGGGTGGGGGACATTAGTTTGGGGGCCACGCTCAGCTGTGCCCAGGGATCATTCCTAGAAGTTTGTTTTAAAGGAGGAGGCCCAAAACTATCTCAAGTATTGACATCTTCATTTGGAATAGGTGTACAGCATTCCAAGGGCAGTTATTTGAAATGAACAGTCATTTGACTATGCATAATCTGGAATATTTGTTCATTTGTTTTTAGAACACACATGTAAATACTTTAGCTGCTTAAGTTTTTAAAGAACTTATTTAAAAATAACTTATTTAAGAAATAAATGACTTAAAGCTTTTATTTAACTTACATTAAATGCAAGTAAAAATAAAAAAGTAAAATATAATAAATAGTAAAATAAAAGTTATTTTAAAAAGTTATTTAACTTAAAGAAGATAACTTATTTAAATAATCACTAATTTAAGAAAATACGTTTTTAAAGAGGATACATTAAATAGTAAGGGATTAAGGTGCTTATCCTTCACATGACTGACCCAGCTTTGATCCCACATCATATATTGTTTCCTGAGCCCTGCTAGGGTGATCTCTGAGCACAGAGCCAGGAATAAGCCATGTGCAACCACTGAGTATGGTCCAAATCTTTTCCACTCCCTCAAGAAAAAGGATTCATTAAAATCATGTAATTTAAATTGGGGGGGGGGCAAAATTTTCAATTAACTATTGCCCACTGTAAATTTTTTCATCTTTGCATCAGAAATAGATCACCTACAGGAAATACTAGTTTTACCAATGTTACATAAGTATAAATATAGACATCGCCAAATTTTCCACATTTCTGATCAAATTGTTTCCATCTCCTTTTCTAAATTGAATCTTATAGAGTGGGTTGAACTCTCTAAAATTAGACTAGTCAATCGAATTTCAATACCTATTTCTTTTAATTTCCATGGTTATGTGTTCCAAGGGCAATGAACAGATAACGCCTATTCTTTCAATACAAACTGATATTGAGAGGCGTACTTGATATGTTGTAAATCACTATCCAAAAGTATGTCGAGCCAGAGAAACAGTACAGTGTTTCAACACTGCCTTGCACATGGCCAACCCATTTTCCATCCCTGGAACTCCATGTGTCTCGTCAGCCACCGCTAGAAGTGAATTCCGGAGTCCAGAGCCAGGAGTGAGCCCTGAGCACTGCCGGGTTGTCCTAAGCATTAAAAATCAAAACCCAAACCAAAAGCATATGTCTAGAGGAATTGGAGTCCATTCAAATGCCTGTTGACGTGATTGTCCCCTGCAGCTTTCCCTGAAAACAAACAAAAAAACACCACTCTCACTTTAAAAAGTCATCTCATTTGTCTTTCCTATGACAAGGAGCAAGCAGATGCCCTTGGGCTCTACTAGCATGAGACAGGACATATGGAGATGTTACTGGTGCCCGCTCGAGCAAATCGATGATCAACGGGAAGACAGTGATACAGTGATGACAAGTTGAAAAGTGGGTGCCTGGTTTGTTCACCCTGAAAGGGTTTGTGGATGCCATCAGGGATCATCTGCCCCATTTGCTCCATGCTCTGTTTCATGGATCTTGTTCTGTTCCACAGAGAAATGGTCAATGCATGGTTTGCTGAGAGAGTCCACACCATTCCCGTGTGCAAGGAGAGCATCCGAGGCGCCCCGGAACCCCTGCGCTTGCCCTTCCCAGCAGAGCCCCCGTGCAGAGAGCAGCGCCCTGGAACCCCAACCAGGAAAATCTCTGCGTCGAATTCGACCGGCCCCTCAGGCCCATTGTGGTCAAGGACTCAGAGGGCGCCGTGAGCTTCCTGCCTGACGCAGAGAAGAAGGAACAGATGCCGCTAACCCCCCCCCGGTTTGAGAATGAGGCGGGGGACCAGTGCGCCAGACTCCTGGAATTAGTGAAAGATATTTCCAGTCATTTGGATGTCACAGCCTTGTGTCACAAAAATTTTCCTGCACATCCACGGACTTATCTCTGCCGACCGCTATTCCCTATTCCTGGTCTGCGAGGACAGCTCCAACGACAAGTTCCTCATCAGCCGCCTCTTCGGCGTGGCCGAGGGCACCACGCTGGAAGAAGCGTCAAATAACTGTATCCGCTTAGAATGGAACAAAGGCATCGTGGGGCACGTGGCCGCACTGGGAGAGCCCTTGAACATCAAAGATGCCTATGAGGTGAGGAGGGAGCCCCATACGGGTGGGAGCAGAAGGCGGGACCAGGATGTGCATGTGGGCATCCTGGAGACTGGGTATGAGTCGTGATGGTGAGTGTGTGCTTGTGTATACATGTCTTCATTTAAACCGGAAAAGTGTGCGGTGAACCTTCATCCCCCTTAAGTGCGCATTTCTTAGCATTGAATCAAGGATTTGGTTCTATGAGGAATCTTGCTGAGTTTCTTTATTTGTTCTGGATGATAATTTAACATGTTCATCTCTTAGTTGTATTCCCTCATCATGTTATTTAAACTCTGCATTTATTTCCACGTGTACTTGTGTTTTACTGATGTAGGATACGACCCTGCCCCAAACTCCCCCAAAAAAACTTGCCTTTCATCAGTCATTGTTTTCTTGTTTTATTAAATCAGCTATGAAAGTCTTCAGAATGTGGACAGCTTTGTTCTAGTAATCCAGCAGAAAGATTTAGTATTTCTTTCACTTTTGCTGTAGTTTTGCAATGGTCTTTAACTATGGATTTAAACAGTATGCTGTATGGTATTTCAGATACCCGTTTGACATGATTCTTTAAAACAGCTTCATAATCAAGTGACACTTTGTAATTTTATGAAGTATTTTCTTGCACCTTGAAAAATGGCTTATTCTGGGTGCCTGTCACATGGTACATCGAGCTTCCTAGTCCTGTTCTGCAGCTACACGGTGTAAGTGGAGGTGATGACAGCAGTTTACTCATCCCTTTTCATAGTGCCTGGCTTGTAGTCAGGTCTTTTTTAAAATACTGATTGAGTTAACATTAGTGTGGGCAAGGTTTATGAACAACAGTGAAAATTAGATCCTAGTAAATAATAAGGAAATGATTAGATCTAGGGAAGCAGGAGCTGATACTTAGTTGGGGAGATAGAGAGACTATTTTTTTACTTTTGCTTTTGTTTTGATATTTTCATGGACGCAGTACCTGACTGAAACCCTGGGAAAATGTAAGATTTGAGTAGATGCATTTGTAAGATCTAGATGCAGATATTTTGAAAATGTAGTGTACAGTTGCTTCAACAATATTTGTAGTATGGTCTGTTTCCTATTTATTTGGGGATCCCTTATGTGTAGTACATCAAACATGTCTGCTTTTCTCCACTGAAGCTGAAGAAGAGGCAGGTAAGTCGGACAGGTGGTCCTTGGCTGGATATGTAGGGGTACCAATCAGTCAAGGAGACTGGGGCTTGCATGGCACACTGTAGAGAGTGTCTGTGCTGAAGAGCTATGAGGATAGAAAAAGATGTTTAGCAGGCGGACACATATGGATCAGGTGGTACTTGGGAAAGATGAATTATTTGTCCAGCTTTTTTGGGCCTCACCTGGCACTGCTCAAGTCTTAACTTCTGGCAGGGTTTGGGGGATTATAGGTGTTTTCTAGGCATCGAAGCAAGATCTGTTGCATGTGAGACAAACCTCTAAACCCTGTACTACCTCTTCAACCCAGAAGGAATTTAATGGCAATTATAACATAGTTAGAAGGGTATCACTGTATCACTGTCTTCCCGTTCATCATTGATTTGCTCGAGCGGGTCCCAGTAACATCTCCATATGTCCTGTCTCATGCTAGTAGAACCCAAGGGCATCTGCTTGCTCCAGGAACATAAAGAGCCTCAATCCATTCCGGAATGAGGTCTATAATTGTTACTGGTATTTGGCATATATATCAAATACAACACGGGTAGCTTGCCAGGCTCTGCCTTGCAGGTAGCATACTCTTGTAGTCATCTCTAAATCCAACATTTATTGATGAACCGCGCGGCCGCAAGCGCTGATAGGCTGGTCTGCTGGGTGGAGGTCTGAGGAGAGAGAAGTCCGGATGTGGAAAATGGAGGCCCTCATGGAGTGGGGGGGTCGTCTGGCTTGTTGCGAGGCTCTGCTTGGATGGTGGGCCAGGGCTAGAACCCACCATCCCTCCTGGGTGCCTCGTGAGCGGCTGGTCACAGGGAGAGCCAGTAGCAGCTCTGCCCCATGTCTGCGAGTCTCTGGACCGGCATACCTGAGCCAGATTTAAGAAAGACTGCTGCAGGGTGGAACTCGATGAGCCAGGCGCTGATAGGCTGGTCTTCTGGGTGGAGGTCTGACGAGAGAGAAGTCTGGATGTGGAAAATGGAGGCCCCTGGAGTGGGGGGTCGTCTGGCTTGTTGCGAGGCTCTGCTATTCCACCATGGCCGGCTATAAGGCAGGTATTAAGGCACCACTGAAACATTGCTGCCAGTCTACAGAATCCCCTTCCTGTCCGGGTACAGTTAGAAGGGTAACTACGATAAACTGAGAGAGGACAGGATATCATTTTCTTAGTATGAAAAAGTGAGGGACTGGATCAGACTTTCTGCCTTAAACATCAGCAGGAGAGATGGGGAGGGGAAGAAGCAGAGTGTGCTGGGTGTGGCAGAGAATTGGGGCTGGAAGTGAGTAGAAAGCAGGACTTCTGTTTGGAAGTTGAGTGAATAACTGGTGATGAGTGGTACTCACCACCAGTGAGTAACTGGTGAGGACTGAGAGGGCGCCCTTGGGGAGAGGTGGAGTGGCTCAGGAGTGGCTCATTTCCTACAGGTGGTTTGTACACATCAGTGTGTGTGTGGAGGACACTTTCTGTGACTTGAACACAGTAGTAACTATTGCACCATGGCCGGCTATAAGGGGTATTAAGGCACCACTGAAACATTGCTGCCAGTCTACAGAATCCCCTTCCTGTCTGGGTGACAGTTGGGCTTCTGCTTTTCAGTTACTAGCTACTCCCAAGTACCAGTAGGACCCTAACATGCTCCAGCTTTGCTAAGAAAAGCCTTTATTTGTCTGTATGGTCCTGAGCTTCCCCAGACTTGAGAACATTTCCCTTCGGGTGCCTTTGTTTACTGTTTACCATCTTTAGCGTTTGGACAATGGAATTTTTCTTAGGCAGTTACTGATGTCCTTGTGCCACAGTCAAGAAGAAGCCAGTGACAGATTTGCAGTGGCTCTGAGCCTGGACATTCCTCTTGTTGTCGCTTTGCCCTAGGCCCCCTTGATCTGTTTATAATGGCCTCTCACAAGTGATTTCATATGCCAGAAATTTTATTGGAAGTAGTGGGGCTGATCTGCGGCATGTAACTAACGTTGGTATTAGCAGTGGAAGTCGCCTGGTTAATGGGTAATTTGGGACTCTGCCCCACTCCTTATTTGAATCCTCCCCAAATACCATCTCACAGCCCTTTGTGAAGGTGGCTGGGAGGTGGGCACACTCCTGGCTGTGGCCTGAAAGGAGGGGAGGCCTCAAATTGAAGCCAAGACTAAAGAATAGACTCCTAGAGTGCATTGTTATTAGAAATGGTAAACGTTTGATGCATTTTGCTTTTTTCTTTTCTTTTCCAAACATAGATTGGAGAATTCAGCTTTTCCCTCTCTAGGACCATCCATATATTTGAAGCATTAGATAAAATGCTTAGAGGATTAACTTAGAGGATTCTTAGTTAGACCTAGATACCAGTGAAGGAGTCAGTATACTGATACTCAGGCATCTTCTGCATCAGCCCATTACTCTAGTGACTTCCCTTGTTGAGTTTCATGCAGCATTTCTTAATAGTAATAAAGATACTGTAGCAACAGAGTGGAAGACAGCAATAAGGTATTAACATGTCATGACTAGGACATCTCCAAAGTGGTGATCTTTTTCTGGTGTGTGAAACTAGGTATCATTCAGTATCTGGACTTGATCATATATCAGTTAAGATACTTTTGATAAAAAAGAACCAACAATGATGTTCATAAGTGCAGACTATAAGAGCTAGCTCATAGACATTGGGGTCCTAGGTTCCAGAGAGCCAGGAAGGCTGTGGTTTAGTATTCTGCCTGGAGAATTTTAGGGCTGCGGATGAAAGAACTGCCTGGGTGTGAGTCCTAACACCTGAGAAACTGGAGGGCCAAGAGCTCTGAGGAGAGGTGGAAGAAGATGCATAGAGCAGACACTGGTACCTGTCCTGTAGCTTTTAATTCCATTCGGGCCCTTGGCAAATCAGGGAACATCCTTCTTGGTGATACTCTTCTTCTCTGGCCTGATTCCAGTGCCAGCTGAGATGTCCCGTAGACATGCCAGGACAGTGTATAAGCAGCTGTCTGGATGTCGCCTTAGCCAGACTGGGTTGGCACGTAAAATCAATCATCACATGTTTTTTTTTGTTTTTTTTTAATATTTTATTATACCACTGTGAGATATACAATTACAAAGATATACAGTTAAAAAGTAGTTCATATTTGTGTTTTGGTCATACAGTGTTCCAGCACCCATCCCTCCACCAGTGCCCATCTCCCACCAACAACGTCCCTGGTTCCCTCCCCCTCCCCCAGCCCGCCTCCATGGCATGTTCTTTATTTCTTTCCCTTTCTCTCTCTTTCTCTTTTCCTTCCCTTCCAGACTATGGATTACAGAACATACATTAAAGGGTTGTCATGTGTATCTTTTACCTGTATTTAATGCTCAGTTCTAGGTTGGTATTAGTACCCTTGACAATTGTTATCACACTGTTCCATTTTCTGTCTTACCTAGCCTCTGACTCCCACACGTTTGTGATCATTTCTACCTCTGACAAGACCTCCTGATACATGTTTCTCTTGACCTTGGATATTGGTATAATATGTACATATATATTTATGTCATGCAAATAAATGCAGTCATTCTGTATCTGTCTCTCTCCTTCTGGCTAATTTCACTCAACATGATCTTCTCCATGTCCATCCTTTTTCCTAACAGCTGCATAGTATTCCATTGTATAGATGTACCAAAGCTTCTTTATCCAGTCATCGATTCTGGTTGTTTCCAGATTCTGGCTATTGTGAATAGGGCACTCTGGTTGTTTCCAGATTCTGGCTATTGTGAATAATGCTGCTATGAACATAAAAGTAGGGATGGTGTTTCCGCTGCGTATTTTTGGCTTCCCTGAGTATATTCCCAGGAGTGGTATGGCTGGGTCAAATGGGAGTTCAATTTCTAGTCTTTGCAGGAATGTCCATATTGTTTTCCAAAACGGCTGTACCAGCCGGCATTCCCACCAACAATGGATGAGTGTCCCCTTTTCCCCACATCCATGCCAGCACTTGTTGTTCTTGCTCTTTTGAATATGTGCCAGTCTCTGTGGTGTAAAATGATATCTCATTGTTGTTTTGATTTGCATCTCTCTGATGATTAGTGAATCATCACATGTTAAGCATCACTGGGAAGCTCTGGTTACTTGTCTTGTGGGAGATTTAACTCCTCCCCAGGATTTCCTGTCATAGGATCTATATTGTCCAAATGCTCTACATATACCCGAGTCACCAGGATATAAGCATGGCACTGTTTTCTCCATGGACCAGGACACTTATCACCTCCCCATCCATGTGCAAGACCTTCACATGTCAGCTATAGCCAGGCCAAAAGTTCAGTCCTTGGCAACATTAGTGGTGTCCCCTGCCAAACCCAAGTAATGCTGAGAATGACCCCTTTTTAAAAAAAAGTAAGAGAGGTTTTCATTATCTATACTGTTGTACTCTTCCTGGGCACTGGGGTCCTGGAAGGCAAGTGATGGCTATCCATGCACCCTGGCCAAAATTCACCCAGTCACACTGGTAGTCACATTGGCTTTATTATGAGCATGTTATGAGGAAGAAATGGAAATAAAAATAATCCTTTCTCCTGCGAAACAATTCTTTTAAATTTTGTTTTGGTGAATGTAGGGATTCTTCTGACCCAGGTGTGTTGGAGCTCAGGGAGCAGCAAACACATGCATTACCACATCCGCAGACCTGCTTTTTGGATTGTTAAGCATTGTCTTAGGAATTGCCACCCTCTGGAAGGAAACCAGCCTATAATTTGGTGTGTTTACTATGTGGTTTCCATTTTGTTTTCCATTATTTTTTTTTTTCATTTTTTTAAAATTTTTTTTATTTTTACAATTACAAAGATATACAATTAAAAAGTTCATATTTGGGTTTTGGTCGTACAGTGTAGCAGCACCCATCCCGCCACCAGTGCCCATCTCCCACCACCAACGTCCCCGGTTCCCTCCCCCTCCCCCAGCCCTCCTCCATGGCAGGTTCTTTTATTTCTTTCCATTTCTCTATCTTTCTCTTTTCCTTCCACTCCAGACTATGGATTACAAAACATACATTAAAGGGTTGTCATGTGTATCCTTTTTGCCTCTATTTAATGCTCAGTTCTAGGTTGGCATTAGTACCCTCACAATTGTTAGCACACTGTTCCATTTTCTGTCTTACCTAGCCTCCTGACTCCCACACGTTTGTGATAATTTCCACCTTTGACAGGACCTCCTGATGTATGTTTCACTTGACCTTGGATATTGGTATCATAATATGTACCTATATATTTATGTTATGCAGATAAATGCAGTCATTCTGTAACTGTCTCTCTCCTTCTGGCTAATTTCGCTCCAACATAATCTTCTCCATGTCCATCCATTTGTAGGCAAATTTTATAACTTCATTTTTTCCTAACAGCTGCATAGTATTCCATTGTGTAGATGTACCAAAGCTTTTTATCCAGTCATCTATTTTCGGGCACTTTCGGGTTGCTTCCAGATTCTGGCTATTGTGAATAATGCTGCTATGAACATAAAAGTAGGGATGGTGTTTCCGCTGCGTATTTTTTGGTTTCCCAAGAGTAGATTCCCAGGAGTGGTATGGCTGGGTCAAATGGGAGTTCAATTTCTAGTCTTTGGAGGAATGTCCATATTGTTTTTCCAGAAAGGCTGTACCAGCCGGCATTCCCACCAACAATGGATGAGTGTCCCCTTTTCCCCACACCCACGCCAGCACTTGTTGTTCTTGTTCTTTTGAATATGTGCCAGTCTCTGTGGTGTAAAGTGGTATCTCATTGTTGTTTTGATTTGCATCTCTCTGATGATTAGTGATGATGAGCATTTTTTCATATGTTTTTTGGCCATTCAATTTCTTCCTTGCTGAAGTTTCTGTTCATTTCTTCTCCCCCATTTTTTGATGGGGTTGTTTGTTTTCTTCTTGTAAAGTTCTACCAGTGCCTGATATATCCTGGATATTAACCCCTTATCAGATGAGTATTGGGTGAATATTCTTTCCCATTCTGTGGACTGCTTTTGTATCTTAGTCACTGTTTCTTTTGAGGTGCAGAAGCTTTTTTTTAGTTTCATGTAGTCCCATATATTTATCTTTTTCTTCTAGTTGCTTTGTTAGAGATGTTTCATCTTTGAAGATGCATTTAGCTTCAATGTCATTTGTTTTCCATTATTTTTTATGTATTTTCAAGTTCCTGGAAAAGTTGCAAGGCCAGTGTAAGAAACGTCCAGGCACTCATTACCCACACCACCCATTTGTTTATACTTGACTTCATTTGCTTTATCCTTTTCTCTTTTTCTTACAGTAGACTTGGCAGTAGTATCTGCATGGTACTTTTCTGACATATCTAACACATTGAAGACATTTTTACTAAATAATTTTAGTAGACTTTCTTGGGTTGTTTGTTGTTGTTTTGGAGCAATACCCAGCAATGCTGAGGGATTACTCCTGGCTCTGCACTTAGGAATCATTCCTGGTGGTGTTCAGGAGTCTATATGGGATGCCTGAGATCAAACCTGGGTCAAGCCATTGCAAGGCAAGTGCCCTACGAACTATACTATTTTTCTGACCCTTAAGTAGGTTTTTTTTTTTTTTTTTTTTTTTGCTTTTTGGGTCACACCCGGCAATGCTCAGGGGTTTCTCCTGGCTCTGCACTCAGGAATTACTCCTGGCGGTGCTCAGGGGACCATATGGGATGCCAGGGATCGAACCCGGGCCGGCCCAGGCCGGCCACGTGCAAGGCAAACGCCCTACCCGCTGGGCTATTGCTCTGGCCCCCTTTAGTAGGTTTTCTAACGAGAACATTCTCTTTTCATTGTCAGCTAATTATCAAAATGTAGATGTTAGGCCAGAGAGAGTAAAGTGGGTAGAGTGCTTGCCTTGCAGGAAGCTAAGACCCCCCCAGCACCCCATTTGGTTCCCTGGCAATACCAGGAGTGATCCCTGAGCATAGAGCCAGGTCTGGTTTTAAAAGAAAAAAAAAATTGGGGGCTGGAAGTATCATGGCACAAAAATATTTTCTGACAGTTCAGTCAAATTTGGTCAGTTATCCTGTTAGTGTTCTTTATCCTTCCTTTCCCTTCATCTAGGAACTAACCTGGAATTTCATGTTTTGTTCATCACACCTTTCAGTCTCTTCAACAAAGGTGAAGTGCTTTCTTTTCATCTTTCTTAACATGTATTTTGGAGGAGCTCTGTCCAATCATTTCTGACCTTCACAAAAGAGTCAAGCCAGACCCTTGGGCAGTCGAACCACAAATACTGATGTTGAGACCTTGTTTAGTTTCCAGACCACAGTCCCTTGCTGTGCCCACACTGACTGGGTCTTCTACGATGTGTCTCAGTGGAACACTAATTAACCTACTCAGAATTAGTGGAACCGAATGGCTGAGGACTGAGCACCAGGGACTGGTGGGAGCACTCAGGAGTCAGGACTCAGGCCTTTGTATACACAGGTATGGCAGAGTGTGCTCTGGAGGTCCCCAAGCGCCTCCAGATGGCCCAGTCACCCCAAGCACTGCTGGACCGGGCATTAAACCATCTGGCTTCATTGACTGAGTATAACCTGAGTAGTCCCTGGGTCCTCTGAGCACTGTTTAGGAGCTCTCCCCACCAGCACCTCCTAAAAGAAAGTTAAGATAAGAACTTGGTTCCCTAAGGTGGTTCTCATTAGGGTCTCTGTGGCTACCTGCAAGTATGTGTGACTGATTATAAATATAGGGGTCACCTTCTGAGGCATTAATAGTGTTCTAGACTGACTCATAGAATTTGGCAGTTACAATTCCATAAGAAAGGATACAGTGCAGGAGTGGCAAAGGGAATAAAGGAGGAAAACTAGGAAGTTTTGGTGGGGGGGCTTTCTAGGGATAGAGACCCTCTACCCCTCTCTGAGGAGCAGACAGGCCACAGAAGCATCCCTCCACCCACAACCTCTTGGTTCTGAGTTTTTAATCACTGTGTCATTATGTAAGTGAGTGACTTACATATGTTAGCTAAGAGACTCAATTTTTGCCTCTTTCTTGGTGGTTAAATTCTATATTCAGCCTCTTTCCCTTCTCTGCTCTCTGGAGGTGAGAGGTGAAAGTGCACTTGGTTTGAACCCTCTACTTACCGGAGGTGTTTCCGGCCTCCCATGCCCATCCTAAAAGGTCATCCCAGGGCTCCTCTGCCTGTGAGTCATCGTAGTGGCCTGAACTTGGGTGTGGGTGGTGTCAGGTGCCCCCTATCACTCAGGATCTCCAGGAATCAGGAGCTCTGTGCCAGGGACGGCAGCCAGTTCCCGTGTGGATATGCCCTGAGAAGACAACAGGGTTAGACAAAGCAAAGCACTTCAGTGACAATAGCCTTTCAAACCTGTTTGTGTCTTGACATAAGCTACGTAAGCATTGCGATGCCATCATTTCTTAGAGTCTTTAGAATCCAATAAAACATGTTTTCTTTAAATAAAAAACATAAAATATGACTGATAAAATATTGCTGGGAGTTTGTGTGGGTGTGGGTGTGTGCGGCGTGAATGTGCATGCACACGCAAACTTAGAACAATTTGTTTAGGGTAATCTGTTTTAGTTTAAATGTAGTTGGAGGTACTGTGGATCTCAGGTGAAGTACTGACTCGCTGTTCTTCCATGGGGTGTGTTCCTGGGGTGGGGTGAGGGGATGTGTTCCCCACCATTCCTCTAACCAGAGCCCCAACTCTGCTCACAGTCTTAACCAGGCCGATGCACTGCTCTCACCTTACACCTGTCTGAAGTTAATGCCACTAGACTGTCTTCTGTTCTCTTCCTCTTCCCCCCACCTTGCCCTGGTCCTCTGAGCACTGGCTGACTCCTCAGGTATTTGCCTCACACCTTCCAAATTCCTGTCTTGTAGATCTCTCTGAAGCTCTTGCTCCCCTGGGGTATATCCTTCCTCTCCCAGCTGGAGCATGCCCTGGGAAGAAAGCCCCAATACTGCAGGGCCCCCTGTCTGCTCTGCTGTAGTGGGTGCAGGTATGGGATCTCATCTTACATTTGTTTCTCTGCAAAGGGGGCAGAGCTGGTGGCACCAGGGTTTTTTTTTTTAACAAGTTATTCTATACTGTCCTGTTTATGTAAATGGTGAAAGGAATAATTCCAGTAATAGTAGTGTTGCATATTTTTCCTTTGGTATTTCCTTGATCTAGAAGTTTCTTTGCCCTACTCATTTTTCCTTAAGTAAAGGAAAATCCTTTGAGACTAAATTTTCTTCCATCGAGTTTGAAGGGTTCAATGGAGAATAAAATCTTAGGCCTTGTTGGTGGTTTTAAATTCTTATATAGACAACTCCCAGCCCCTCCCAAAATAAAGAGATTCTGTGGGAGTGTTTCAGGACTTTCCATGTCAGACTCTGTTGCTTTGAATGATTTGGCTTACTCCTCTTTATTAATTGGCATTGTGATTCAAATATTGAAATATTTCAAAACTATAAAATAGTTGCTGAAGATGCATATTTATATCTTGCTTCCTCCACTAAATTAATAATCTCTTTTTAAATTCATCAGCATTAGTAAGGCCTGTTTGCCTTATGTACTTTGCAATGTAACGTTGCACATGAATCTTGGTGTTTCCCATTGAGCTAAGTTATGAAGGTGCTTGCCAACACTGGAAGTCCCAGAGGTGACTTCCCGGAAGCATCTGAGGTGGGAGCTGGTTGTCATGGAGAACTCATCCTGTGGCCAGAGGCTTGGGATTTCCCATTAGACCCCATCCTCTACAGAGCAGGGAGGCCTGAGGTTACCCTGACTTTCTCCCACCCCATGTGTCTGTCCCGGAATTGCTGCCCTGGGAAAGAATTTGTGATGTGATGCAGAGGTTCTCAAACTTTCCTTCTTACTTGAGCCACCTGGAAAACCTTTCAAATTCCTAACATCTTTTTGAATCTTCCTGGTGAGGTGGTTGAGGGCCAAGCCATGATGTTAGGTCAGAACCTTTGTAGGGGCCCTTGGTGGGTGACAGGTGCAAGCTTCAGGGTTTGACATTCAGTTTTAGTAAGGCCAGTGCGTTACTACCCTGAGAAGTTTGGGGCTGGTGACATAAACAGGTTCCTGCTTGGTAGAGACCCAGGAATGCGGGTCTTGGTAGAGGCCTTCACAGCCGGGTGCGGGGTGGCTGGTGGAGGACTCCTCCTAGGAAACGTTCATCCCAAGCTCTTGTCTCAGGAACAATTTCCGAGTGTGTTTGCAGAAAGAGAAAAAAAAAGGCAGCAGTGTTTATTTATAGTATAAAATATTTATACTGATTTCCCACTATTTTATAGCCTTTCTTTTGAAAGACTGCATTGTGTGCCAAGCTGAGCCTCTCGGGAAATTTGGCCTCATTTCTGACCCCAATTGATGGAATCCAGTGTAATTATTTACTTCATTCACAGCTTTGGTTTTGCGTGACATTAGACTAATTACAAAAAAAAAAATAGAAGTGACCTTTGAAGATGAGGATTTTCCAGGGTGCGACTTTCCATAGTCTCTAGAGGAAACTCCAGAAGCAGGGCTCGGAGCGTGCAGTGCTATTATTAGGGGGCGTGCAGCTTCCTGAGGACGGGGGTGCTTTGAAGGGAGCAGTCTGAGCTTACATGTTTATGTTCTGGTATGTTTGTTGCCATGCTAATCTTAGCTCCGGGAACTGTGTGTGGATTTCTCTCCCCTCTAATTCCTCCCCATCAGATTTCCTGCAAGCTATAGTAAGCTAGCATGGACCACGCTTAATAACTGTGATTTGGTGAGTGATTGTCTTCATTTAAGGAACGTGCTCATTGCTGTGTGACATGGTGAGGGAAATTGCCCTTAGGTCCCTGTCCCCACTAAGAGACCTCTCCTTGGAATTTACAGACTGACTAGAATCTTTTCCGCTGAAGATTCCATCCTAGAACTCTGTTTTCATTCGGATCAGAGTGATAGTACAGCAGGTAGGGCATTGGCCTTGCACGTGGCTGACCTGAGTTCGATCCCCGGCATCCCATATGGTCCCTCAATCACCACAAAGAGTAATTTCTGAGTGCAGAGCCAGGAGTAACCCTTGAGCATGGCCAGGTGTGACCCAAAAAGACAAAAAAAAAAAAAAACGCTATGTTTGTCTTTTTTTAAACCCTTGATCACTTGATCACTTGAATCCCGTTATTCATCGATTTGCTCGGAGCGGGCGCCAGTAACATTTCCATTGGACCCTATCACGTGCCAATGTAGCCCAATGGCATCTGGTTGATTCAGGAATATGAAGAGCCTCAAACCGTTCCTTCAGGGTCTTAACAAGGAAGTCTGACCATCTTGTAGGTGGGCGGCCACGTGATCTTTTGACATCCCGTGGGATCCAGTCGGTAACGGCTCTAGTCCAGCGGTTGTCTCCAAATCGCATTACATGTCCAGCCCATCTGATTTTCAATGCCTTGGCAAACGAGACAGCGTCCCTGATTCTGGAATAGTGACGGAGGTCAGAACTCCGGATTCCTTCACTCACTTGAGTGAGACGTGATATTTCAAGCATAGCTCTTTCGATGCCTCTCTGGGAGACCCGAATAGCATTCTCATCCTGCTTTCGTAGGGCCCAGGTCTCTGAGGCATATGTTAATGCAGGGAGAAGGGTGGAGTCGAAGAGATGTGCCCGGAGCCGGAGGTTCTTTGTCCTTTTAGCTATTTCTTCGATGCCTTTGAAGGCATTCCATGCTGCTCTCTTCCTCCTGCGCAGCTCAGGTTTTAGGTCGTTCATCATGTTGACTTCTCCACCTAGGCACACATAACTGCTGCATTCAGAGATGTTTGTTCCATTGAGAGTGAATGGGGCCTCTGGAACTAGTTCATTTCTCATGAACATAGTTTTCTTTAGATTCAGCTGTAGACCTACCTTTCCACATTCTCGGTCAAAGTCAGCCAGCATTTGTGCCACTTGGCTAATGTTTTAAACCCTAAGAAGTGTTTTTTGATTCATGAATGGGCATGATGTGTTTTGTAAAAAGGAAAAGAGATTCCAAAGGATTAGGGAGTTACTCAATCTAGTTGAGGCCTGGAAATACACCCCCCCCGTTTCATGATTAACAGAGAGGAAAAGGGAGAGAAAGGGAGCAAAAGAGAGAAAGAAGGATAGAAATTAAATGTTCAGACAACCCAATAGTATACAGAAGAAATTGATAAACTGTGCTGCACAAGAGAAGTAGCCAGATTTGAAGACCTGCACTGGACATGGGGAATCTCCCAGGAAAAGTTTCAGAGCAAAGATGTGTTTCTTTTTTGGACAAATGGCACAGCCAATTTGACAGGGAGGGCAGTGGACTGATTGAATTATCAGGTGGAGAGGTGCCTCTCTTCTCTGAATTTCAGGGCCCTAAATTGGCTAATGGCTTGAATTTCCTTTATTCCTGAACATTGCCATGGGTTTCATAAGCACTAGCTGCTAGGAAAAAACACCCTTAAAATTTGTCTTTGTCAAAGATGATATTATTTGCTGATGTGGTTTGGTGCCTTTCATGGGAACGTTGTCATCCACTGTAACAAGGTAAGTCGAAGGTTAGACTTATCTAATCTTGTAAATCAGAGCAATCAAATCTGCTTTTTGAGCTGGACAGTCATGAAATTGAATTTCTCTCTCCCTGTTAGGATCCTCGGTTCAATGCAGAAGTTGACCAAATCACGGGCTACAAGACACAAAGTATTCTCTGCATGCCAATTAAGAATCACAGGGAAGAGGTAAGCCAAAGTTTTATTTAATAAAGAAGTTCCTTGGAAACATTTTTGTTCTTTGAAAACTTTTATTTTACTTTGCACACTTGAAAAGTAATACTGTAGTGACAAGTGTTGGAATATTCAGCTTGATATTTTTATTTAAAATAGATTTCAGTTATACTATTGAATCCTGATGATTTACTTTGATTAAAAAAATACCTTTACAACATGTTCTTTCCTGATACCCACCTCCAGGGACCATATTTTGTCTTGACATATACCTGTGCTTATGGTTGTGATCCATTTATTTTATATTACACTTTAAGTGTTAGTAATTTCCATTTAGAAATGGTTGTACCATTGCAATAGTCACTGGCCTATTTTAAAATTAAAAATGATGTTTTGTGTATCAGTATTTTAAAATTAAAAATGATGTTTTGTGTATCAGGTGGTCTTGTCAAAGGTGGAAATTATCAAAAACGTGTGGGAGTCAGGAGGCTAGGTAAGACAGAAAATGGAACAGTGTGCTAATAATTGTTGAAAGTACTAATACCAACCTAGAACTGAGCATTAAATACAGACAAAAATACACATGACAACCCTTTAATGTATGTTCTGTAATCCACAATCTGGGAGGGAAGGAAAAGAGAAAGAGATAGAGAGAAAGGGAAAGAAATAAAGAACCTGCCATGGAGGCGGGCTGGGGAGGGGGAGGGAACCAGGGACCTTGGTGGTGGGAGATGGGCACTGGTGGAGGGATGGGTGCTGGAACACTGTATGACCAAAACCCAAATATGAACATCTTTGTAATTTATGATGGTATAATAAAATACTTTAAAAAAATAATGTTTTGGAGCAGGGCTGGGGGAAGGGGGAGGGAACCGGGGATGTTGGTGGTGGGAGATGGGCACTGGTGGAGGGACGGGTGCTGAAACACTGTATGACCAAAACCCAAACATGAACTTTTTAATTGTATATCTTTTTATTTGTATATCTCACGGTGGTATAATAAAATACTTAAAAAAAAAATAATGTTTTGGAAAAAATGGAAAATGTGGCTAATTCAAGTAAACATCATTATGAAATTAAAATAAGCAAATATCCCCAAAAAATAAAACAAGCAAACACTAAAAATAAATAAAACACGCAGATTATGGCCTGGAGAGATAGTCCAGAGGTGAAGACACTCACCTTGCACACGGCCAACCTGTCTTCTGGTCGTCATCATTGCTGCTTGTTGGTCACTTGAACACTGTCTGGAGGATCGCTTCTAAGTGCAGAGCCAGGAATAGCCTGAGCTCTGCTAGGTATGGCCCAGTTTCCACCTGACCTCCCTCACTCCTAGATTACCAACAAACATGAAAATGTGGTGACTTATTTTTCTCCCAAATTTGGATTCTTTTAGCATTAAACTCCTTTATTTTATGGTAATTTTCAGAAATATTTATTTGTTGACAAACTAAAGGTTTTGACTGAGTGTTTCTTACTGCATTTTATATTATAATCAGCTGGGTGACTTTTATTAAATCAGAAATTAAACCATAATCTAGAATAAACAAGGTTATGATACTGATATTAGTTGATTTTGAAGACCATTGGTTATTCTAAAGTATCCTCAGGGTACTTTAGAAAATCACTATTCTCAGTGAAAACAAATGCAAAAGATCCATTTGGTGGTTCTTAATCTGGATTGCATGATAAAATTAGACTATATAAAAATCCTAACAAATAGACTTTATCTTAAATTGGAATCTCTGGGTTTAAAACCCAGGGTCCTTGGAGATGAGAGAGTACAATGGAGTGGCGCTTGCTTTGCACTCACCTGACCCAGCTTCCATCTCCAGCACCCTGTATGGTACTCCAAGAACCTCCAGGAGTGATTCCTGAGTGGAGAAGGAATTCTAGACAGGTGCTAACTGATACCAGTAAGCCTAGCAAGAAGCCAGAGCAACCCACACATCATGCGGTCAGTCATTCTCAACATCCATACTCTAGTTCCTCAGAGCTCCATCCAAGAGAAAACCTGATCTTTCCCCTTTAAGTTTCATCAGTAAATGCTCAAGATGAGAGCCTTCTACTGAGACTATACCACCTACACGGCAGAACTTGGCAAGCTACCCGTGTTTTATTTATTTGTTATGCCAAAAACTAGTAACAATTATGAACCTCAATTCCATGACCTGAAGAATGGTTTGAGGCTCTTCCTGTCCCTGGAGCAAGCAGATGCCCTTGGGTTACACTTGCTTGACGTATGGAAATGTTACTGGTGCCACTCGAGCAAATCCATGAACAATGGGAAGACAGTGATACAGTGATACACTGGGTGATCACTGGGTGTGGTCCAAAAACAAAACCAAAAAGAACCTAGGGACCTGTGATTTTTCAAAGTTCATAGGTGATTACAGCATTGCTCTCGGGCTGAGAATCACAGCTTAGATGATCTGAACCACCATTCATGCTTCTGATTGAAAAATATTGATGGCATAACATCTTTCCTTTCTTTCCTCTATCAGTTCCTTCCCCGAGTCCCATAGATTTTTCTCTACTACAGTGTTTTTCTCCACTACAGTGTTTCTCATTCATTTCATTGTTGGCACCTATACTATAATTCAGATCTTGAAGAAATGCCTGCTCTTTTTTTTTAATTTTTTTATTTTTAAAATTACAAAGGTATACAATTAAAAAGTTCATATTTGGGTTTTGGTCAAACAGTGTTGCAGCACCCATCCCGCCACCAGTGTCCATCTCCCACCACCAACGTCCCCGGTTCCCTCCCCCTCCCCCAGCCCTGCTCCATGGCAGGTTCTTGATTTCTTTCCATTTCTCTCTCTTTCTTTTCCTTCCCCCCAGACTATGGATTACAGAACATACATTAAAGGGTTGTCATGTGTATCTTTTTGCCTCTATTTAATGCTCAGTTCTAGGTTGGCATTAGTACCCTCAACAATTGTTAGCACACTGTTCCATTTCTGTCTTACCTAGCCTCTGAATCCCACACGTTTGTGATAATTTCCACCTTTGACAGGACCTCCTGATATATGTTTCACTTGACCTTGGATATTGGTATCATAATATGTACCTATATATTTATGTTATGCAGATAAATGCAGTCATTCTGTATCTGCCTCTCTCCTTCTGGCTAATTTCGCTCAACATAATCTTCTCCATGTCCATCCATTTGTAGGCAAATTTTATAACTTCATTTTTCCTAACAGCTGCATAGTATTCCATTGTGTAGATGTACCAAAGCTTTTTATCCAGTCATCGATTTTCGGGCACTCTGGTTGCTTCCAGATTCTGGCTATTGTGAATAATGCTGCTATGAACATAAAAGTAGGGATGGTGTTTCCGCTGCGTATTTTTTAAGATTGTTATTTTTTTTTGCTTTTTTGGGTCACACCCGGCGATGCTCAGGGGTTACTCCTGGCTCTTTGCTCAGGAATTTCTCCTGGCGGTGCTCGGGGAACCATATGGGATGCCGGGGATCGAACCCGGGCCGGCAAAGGCTGGTCGCGTGCAAGGCAAACACCCTACCCGCTGGGCTATCGCTCCGGCTGCCTGCTCTTTTTTAAAAAAATAATAAATACTTTTGTAAGGAGAATTGTTTAAAATTGTCCCTGCCACCCACACTTCCTTTGCCATGGGAAGTTTCCTAGGACAGGACTTTGTCAACTAGAGCTCCTAAAGCATTAATATGTGAACAGGCTCTGAGGGAGCAGGTTTGAGTAGATGATGGTACCCGGTCATTGAGGATATAATGAGCCTTTAGTCTTTTCAGTCTGAAACAAGCAATATCAATGCCTTTGAGGTGCCACATGGTTTCTGAAGAGGGTATTGATAACCACGGTTTCTAAAAAATACCTGGAACTAAAACATGAATATGAGTCTAGTTCATTAGTTCATTTCATTCTGGTAGTGAATAAATCAATTGAAAAGATCAGTCATGGGTTCCTGTGGATGGGGTTATGAATTGGGTTGCCAGGATACTTTCATTGGGCAAATAAAAGGCCTGTTTCATCCAATATTTCGGACAGAGTTGTTGGTGGTTTGTTTGTCTGAAATGACATTTGCCTGGCCAGTCTGTGTTTTATCCAGCAGCCCTGGTGATAAGACAAGGACTTTGATTCTGAAGACAAGGACTTTGATTCTGTGACCTTCTGTTGTTCAGCTTTCAGGGAATAGAATACAATTGAAAGTTGTGGTCCCTAAAAAAACCAGCCTTGGCTTGGCAAGAGATTCCACTTGGAGCATGCTTCAGTATAACCATTCTTTCTAGATCATAGGAATTTGGGTTAGCCAGTTCTTGAGAATCACCGCGTAGGAGAATATCCCTAATGGATATGTGTGCTTCTCCTTATACTATACTACAGAGGAAGATTTAAGTTAAAGCAAATACTCAGACTTCCCTTCTGCATCTGTACTGTAAAGAAAAAGTCAGTCATTTCAGTTCATAATCTGTGTTCTGACAAGCGTGTGTCATGGAACCATCACTACAGCTGAGATTCAGAACCTTTCTGCTACCTCGGACTCTGCCTTCTCTAGTGAGCCTGACCCCTGTCTGGTTTCTGTCACTGTTTAGCCTTTCCTAGGCTGTTACATAAATGGAATCCTACAATATATATTATTGTGTGTCTGGCTTCTTTCACGTAACTGAGTGCTTGCGAGATTCATCCTCATGTCAGTAGTGTGGCCCGTTTATTGTTGAGTGATTTGTTTCATGGTATGAATATACTGTGGTGATTTATTTTGTGGTATATGAATATACCACAGTTGAATGGTCCATGTGTTTTTTGCGTAGACATACCTCCAGTTTTTTGTCTTCTAGGATAAGCATTGCTATTGCTGTTTGCATATAGGGCTTTGGATGGGCCTAAAGATTTTCTTCTTCTTGAGTGTATACAGAGGAGTGGGAGTTTGAGGTCATTTGGTGGATATCTGCTTAATTTTGTAAGAAACTTCCAGACTCTTCTCCAAAATGGCCACACATATTCTTTCCAGTCATATATGAGAGTTCCAGTTGCTTTACATCACTTAAATACACATACTAATGTCATTAAAAAAAATGTTTTAGCCTTTTTAGTAGGGATAGCCTTTGGTGGGGATAACTTAAATTTGCTTGCATGAGCCTAACACTCAATCCCTCACAGAGCTGATTAAAGTGGTTCTGCTCTGCCACATGTGTTGGGAGTTATCCACTGTTCTCGGAGATTCTTAAGCACCGCTCGGCCTCCTCATACCCTGTATCTCTTGCTGCCTGTGTTTATCTGGTAGGACTTGCTCTTATCTGTGAAGGCTTGGGCTCATCTTCTTCACTTCCCACAGATGCTCACTCCCACAAAGCATTTCAGTCTTCCGTAACATCACAGGAAACTTGGCATCTTTATTGAAGGGGGTATCCAAAATACAGTTTTTAAATCATCTCTGGGACCCTCCAGCCTTTCTTCCCCCTCCCATTTGCTCCTTCACATGTGATATTCACACCGCCACTTTGGTCATGTCCTGTAGAAGCTACTTGAGAGGAAGAACGAAGCAAAATGATTAGGAAACGTGCACTCAGCATGACTCTACTTGTACAATAGTCATTTGGCTGATGGAATACCAAGACCCTTTAATAAGAAGCAGTATGTGACTTCCAGAATCACGTTCAAATATCTAGGCAAGTTAGGCAAGAGAGCAGAGCCCAGGGCAGTGTTTGTGTGTGTGTGTGTGTGTGTGTGTGTGTGTGTGTGTGTGTGTGTACATCCAAAAAGTACCGTTCTTACAAGAAGTTTTTGTAATTAAAATGGGGCATCATTTGGGGAGTAAATATGAAGTTTGTCCCCTGAGTTCCACTTACCTGACAGGTAACCGGGCGGAATGGATTAATCCTACTGATCTGTTTTTTCATCTGCAGAATGTGATTGTGAAGAGAGCTGTCTCCCAGGGTTGTTGAGATGAAATTCATTTGGGCATTTAAAAGTCTTAACCTAGTTCTTGGAGTTCTGGCCATGGTCAGTGAATGGCAGCTGTTAATCCTTTCTTTAAAAAAAAAAGCTAATAACATCACATTATATAACTTAAACATCTCAGATGCAGCATTATAAAAATTTACAACAAAGTTTAATTTCTTCCTCCACCATAAAATTAACCCTTTTTACCCAATTTTCCAGCCTTCTTTTCCCTTCCCTTCTACTTGTTACTAATTTGGTCTTCTAGTCTAAAAGTGATTTTTTTTTGTTCATTTGTCTTATTTATGTACCACTTGATACCATCTAGGTTCATCCATGATATGGTAATTGGGAGTGATACACACATGCGCATACTAACACACCCCCCCACAGTAGAATGCCTGAAGTGTTAAAAATATATTAGAGTATGATTTAGCTGATTTTCGGCTAAATCAGATGGGCTGGACATGTAATGTGATTTGGAGACAACCGCTGGACTAGAGCCGTTACCGACTGGATCCCACAGGATGTCAAAAGACCACGTGGCCGCCCACCTACAAGATGGTCAGACTTCCTTGTTAAGACCCTGAAGGAACGGTTTGAGGCTCTTCATATTCCTGAATCAACCAGATGCCATTGGGCTACATTGGCACGTGATAGGGTCCAATGGAAATGTTACTGGCGCCCGCTCGAGCAAATCGATGAATAACGGGATTCAAGTGATCAAGTGAAGTATGATTTAGCTAATATGTGTTGGAGTTCATTGTTTATCCATTCACACACTGCAAATTATCGAATCATCTCGGTGGATGCTTTGTTTCCAGCTCTTGAGTATCATGCATAATGCTGTAGTGAACACAAAAGTGCAGATCTCTTCGGATTGGTGCTTTCATATTCTTCCAGTAAATACCCTAAGTAGGATACATAATTTATATTTTAATGAAAGAAATTACACATATATGTATATTAATTTGGGGGGCCACACCAGGCAGTGTTGGGGGCTACTCCCAGCTCTGTGTCATTGTTGCTCCCAGCAGTGCTCAAGGGGACTACACAGTATTGAGGCTAGAGCTGGAGTCTCCCACACACAGAGCATGTGCACAGCCCTGTGAACTGTTTCTCCAGCCCATGAGTCTTCATTGTTTGAGGACTCTCCCTACTGCTCTCTGTTGTGACTGTACCAGTTTCTTTCCCCCCAAAGGTGTACAAGTGTTCCCTTCACTCACAGTCTCTCTCTTACACAAGCTTTTTTCTTGGGTTTTGGAGAATAGCCCTTCTCACAGCTGTGAGGTGGTACCTCTTTGTTGTTTTGATTTGTACTTTCATATTAATCAGATGGTGTATGTCCTTTCATGTGCCTAGCGGCCATCTGCATGTCTTCTTAGACAAGTGCCTGTGCAGATCTTGTTACTCTGAAAAGGAGATTTAGAACTAAAAGCTTTGGCCAGGAATGAGAATTGTACGCGGAGGTCATTGGGCCATGCAGCCAGCTGGTCAGATGGTAACTGACCTAGTCCTTGGCTTCACACGTCTGTTACCTGCTCACAGACTTCAGGATTCACTGCAGATGCACTCTGGTTTTCCTATTAAATGAGATAAAGTGAATTTGGTTTCTTTGTTTTCTGTCAAGCCAACTGTCTTGAGTACTAATGCCAACTAAATTTTCAAGAAATAATGAAATGTGACTATTGACTGTTTATTATCTACAAAATATCCCAGTATTCATCCCATTTTCTTTTTCCTTTTTTTGGGGAGCATTGTGCATTAACGCCCAGCTCTGTGCTTTGGTGGGGGTCACTCTGTCAGTGCTTAGGGGACCATGTGATAATGGGGGATTGAATCCAAGTCTTCACATGCAAAACTCAGTCCTTTGAGCAGTCTCTCAAGTTCAAGACACTCCTATATCTTAAGGCATTGAAACCAGCTCCTGGAGCTGCATGAATGAGCAGTGAAACATGAAATTCTGAGATCCGATGGGTCAGAGAGTTTTTACAACAGGGAAGGCACTTGCCTTGGGTGTGGCAACCTGGGTTCAATCTCCAGAATTACACATGGTCCCCTGACCCGACCAGGGAGTGATTCCTGAGCACAGAGCCAGGAGTAATCACTGAGCATATAGGGTGTAGGCCTACTATAAAAACAAAAGCCGTTGCAATCTGAGTTCTTAAATTTCCAAAGATTTTTAAGATAAGGTATATAATCTCACTTGCATCTTCTTTTTTGTGAAACAAGATATTTTGATTAAACAAAACCTGCTTAGAAAGATGGGGGGTAAATGATAGCAAGTGGGGAGGGCATTTGCCTTGCATGTTACTGACTTGGGTTCGATCCCTGGCATTCCATATGGTGCCCTGAGCACTGCCAGGAATAATTCCTGAGTGCAGAGCCAGGAGTAACTCCTGAGCTTACTTCAGGTGTGACCCCAGAAAAATAAGAAAGAAAGATGTGAAGGGAAAGAGAGGGAAGTACATGTTCATGAGAGAACCTGGAGTGGAGAAACCAGAAAGACATAAGGGTCAAGCAAGTAAGATACCTGTTCAAGGTCTTGAAGAGCAAATATTGTCTCTTTTGTGTGTGTGAAATAGTTCAACTAATAGCAAATTTTCAGTTCTTTGTATCAATGATCTTATCTTAAATAGAATAGATCATAAATAACATCAGTTGCTGTTCAGGAGCTAGGATCTTAGACATTCCTCAATTTCTGTGACACAGTTTTGAGGAAAGAAAAGAATCAAAGAGGCTAAGTATTAATCTCTCCTCACTCCCTTCAGGAAACAAAAAAAAGGCCAAAGAACTATCAGAGAGAAAAAAAGTGAAGACAAAAGAGAGAAAGTGTCCTGGAGTGGGAGATGGGTCTTATCACTGTCTTGTCCAGTGATACTAGACTAGGGTCCCCTAAGCAGATCTTGTTACTTGAAAAAAGGAGACTTAGAACTAACAGCTAACAACTAACAGGGAAGGTCTTGATTGGATTTTTGGAGATATGGTTTATCCTGGGGCAACCACTGTAGTCACTCATAGACCCCTTTGTCTTCATGGCCACCAGAGAAAGAGCTTTATTCCCACTCAGCGGAGGAGAAAACTGAGGTGCAGAGCCATTGGGGAATCTGCCATAGAGCCACTAAGTAAAAGCGGCCACAGTGAGATTCAGACCCAGGTGCTCAAACTAAGTCTTGTGGGTTTCATAGACTTGTGCTCCGCTTGACTGCACTTCGCTCTCCCCACCCTGGCTGCTTTCCTCACCTCCTGCCGCGAATCTGGCAATACCCATGGATGTGGGTATAAGCAGGTGTAGGACATGATGGCAGAGACTTGGGTACCCAACTGTGTTCTCATGGCCAAGTCTTTGGACAACTATGCAGACAGACCCCTTTTAAAAGGAAAAGAGACCGGGAGGATGAATGAGAGCATAGAGCCACTTTCTCAATAACGCCCTAATCAGACCCAGGAGGACATTGAGACCAAGGATAAGAGAGTTACAGACAAACGTTTCCAATTAATCAGGGCCACTGGCCCCCAGAGAGGACCCAGGAGCTGCATCACTTGGTAACAAAGCAGAAACATTTTGTGGCAAGCCTAGACATTTTCAGGGATGTTGTAAATTTTCATTCCCAATGTTATATTTTCTTTTTACAACCTGGCCACCCCTAGCTCCCTGTGTTCTGTCTTTCCTCACTTAGATTTGTTATTTCTAGAACCAAGTGGTCAGGAACATAATGCAGGGATAATCCACTCTTCTGTCATTCAGGTGACCTATTTTTGAAACCTTTCTTGTCTACCTTACGACCGGTGGAATGAATGATCTTTTTTATTTTTAGGGACCTTTTGTGAAAGCAGTACAATTTCTGGTCCAAGAGAATAGTACAGGGCTTAAGACATTGCTTTGCATGTGGCTCACGCCAGATAAAATTCCTGGTACCATGCGTGCTCCCGAGCCAGGAGTGATTCCTGAGCAGAGAGCTAGGGTGTGTTCCCCTAGCTAACAATCTACTTAAAATGGTACAAGTTCTAGGGACCGGAGCAATAGTACAGTGGGTAAGGTATTTGCCTTACATGTGACCAACCCAGGTTTGATCCCTGGTACCTCATATAGTCCCCTGAGCACAGCCAAGAGTAAGCCCAGAAAATGCCGGGTGTGGCCCTAAAATAAAATAAAACAAATGGTACAAGTTCTGGGGAGTTTTTATGTGTTGTTTCTTTGTTTATAGTAGTGAAATTTTGGGGGGAGTAAGGAGGGCAACATACCCAGCTGTGTTCAGGGACTACTCCTGGTTTTGTGCTCAGGAGTGACTCTGCTAGTGGTTCTTGAAGGAACCACATGATGGGCTCCATGTTTGTGAACTGCAGACATTTCTTATCTCTGAGTCTGGAGTTCTAAAACTGCTTAGCCAGTGAGGGGGTTCAGCTTTGCAAAAAGCTGTCTCTTCTGGTGCACATCCCCTCATTCCCATGAGGCTTCAGTTTCTCCAGGGCCTTCCAGCAACCCCACTGCATAGCTGGGCGTGAGACAGTTGCACCTTGGTGGGACCGAGTCTGCAGAGCTGCTCACTTCTAGGGTCTCTCGTTCTGTAGAAGCCAGGAGTCAAGTCCAGCCCAAGTCAGGAGGAATCTGTCTCCACTTCTAAGAGGATTCGTGGCAAAACTTTGAAACCACCAGAATTAGGGAATATACTCTGGGACTTTATTTTCTTTCCTTAACAGTCAACTAGGTGCTGGGGAAGTTTACTCATTTGCTAAAATAATATTTAAAGTTGTAATTTCTCGATTTTTCATCTATTCAGAAAGAATGTGAACTATGAGAAGTTAGAACAGGGCTTCTGAATGTTCTTTTTCTTTCTTTTTTTTTTTGTTCTTTTGTTTTTGCATCATACCTAGTGATGCTCAGGTTTTACTCCTACCTCTGCCCTCAGGGATCATTCTTGGCAGGCCTCAGGAACCCTGTGTAGTGTTAGGAACTGAACCCAGGTCAGCTGTGTTCAAGGCAAGCGCCTTACCTGCTATACTATTTATCTGGTCCATCATTAGGATGGAAGAACTTTCATAAAGTCCCTTCAGGTGATTCCAGTGTGCCATCCACTGAGAACCTCTGTCTTTTACTGGTCTATTAGAAAAATAAAAGAAGAAAAGAGGAAGGAGAGAGAAAAGAGGAAGACTGAGAGAAAGAAAGAGGAAGAGACCTTGCTCTGGCTGTGGAAAATGTTTGAGCTGTCCCAGCCTCTGTGCCACAACATGGACAGGTCCACCTGAGGTCACTGCTTAGGGCCTGGCTGGGCACTGGGAATGCTCACAGGCCTGTCCTTCCTCCTGAGCACTCAGGCACTCGTGCCTTCATGAAGCCAGAGCCAGAGGAGTATACCTGGTTCTTCAGGGCAGTTTTGAGCCTGGGAATGTCAGCTATTAATCATTACCTGGCCCCAGCACTCAGCCTGAGCCATTTCCCCTATTTATTATCTTTCCTGGAGCCACATGGTTGACACTTGATGGGCTTTGGTAGTTAACTAACTTGCCATGGGTTTTCTGGAGGAAGGGCAGTGTCTGGAGGCAGGGACCTTGCTGAGGCTGCTTTGGCCTCAGTCCAGACGAGAAATGGACCCTGGCCAAAGTGGATGGGAAATCAAAAAGTGGGTTTGTTCCACTTCTGTGAGAGAGGTGGGGAAATTGCTTTGCTGGAGGAACTGAGTAGGAGGAAGATTCTAGAATCCTCTAGGACTTTCAATAAGCTGCAGTTGGGAGAGTTAAGCTATTCACCCAAATAAGGCCATAAGTGGATTATTTTGCCAATTTTCTCCTGTAAAAAATCTCTAAATTGTCTCCACACCCCATCCTCTGCCTGTCACCATCTCAGGAGAAATAAAGGCATTTGAAAAGTACTCCACCCGGGAAAGTCCTCAGAGTTTTCCTGCTCCTGCATCTCAGCTGGCACAACTTCTTGTCTTGTACTTTTGGGGAGAAGCGAGCCTCGTAGTGTCATCCCATTTTGTCTGCTCACAGTGTCTCTCTGTGCTGAATCACCCAGATTTCTCTCACCAGTCGCTGGCTTCCATTATGTGGACAGGCTGGCAACTCTATTCATCCCCAAAAAATGAAGCCCCACTAGAAACCGTATATCGGGAAGGTGCTATCCTCTGCTGACTAGGGTTTGACACTGCATTAGAGCCCTGCCAGTAGTGACCCCTGAACGTGGAGCCAGGACTAAGCCCTGAGTACACTGGGTATAGCCCTAAAACAAAAACAAGGATCCCTGAAACTGCAAGTCTCTTGTGGGTCTGATCCCATTAGATCAAAAATAATCTGAAAACTGTCTCTGTTCACCATATCTACATCCTTCTATCTCTTCTACACATCCTCCCCTCACTGCTTCCCCCTGCCTCCATCCATGGAGACCCCTTTTGCAGGCTCCAGACTCCAGGCAGGAAAGAGCTAGAAACCATTTCTCAGCTCTCTTGGGAGCCGGCCTGGGAACAGCACCTGTTCGTTTTGGGGAGCCCTTGTACCTCCACAGACTTCACTGGAGTCTTGTCTCCCTGATCCTCCTGTCTCTCTGTTGGCCCCTGGTCTGGGGGCACGATTGCTCAGCCCTGACTTGGCTCTGCCTGCATGCCATCATGTGATTTGCTCTGTGTCCAGTATTTTAAATACCAGTTGTGCCAGCAAAACTGTCATTGCTGTTGTTTCTTCCATTCAACTGCTTCCTTGACCTTCATGCCTGTGTGTCTAACATCTCACCAGACAGACTTGGTAAAACCCTATCTAAGGTCATATTTAGAATCAGACTCAGGTCTTCTCCCAGCCCTGCCCCAGACCCTTCCCCGCTCCTCAGCTAAAGCAGCTTCTCTGGCATCGCAGTCATCCAGGCTACATACATTCCTGGACGCTTTCTCTCTCACAATAGATAATTGATTCAGTCATCAGCACCTGCTGCTGGCTTCCCCCTCAGCCTTCTGCTCTGGCTCTTGTACCCCTATTGAAGCTGTCAGTGTCATTTATAAAACTTGTCAGGTCTGTCTATGGTTTGCAGTGGATATTGCTGCAATAAACCTTTTGAATTAGTATTATTATATTAGACACATACACAGAAATGGGATAACTAGGCTGTATACAATTTGTTTCTTTAAGAATCTCCTATTTTCTTCCAGCTGGTAGGGCGTTTGCCTTGCATGCAGCTGGCCCATGCCACCCCAGGTTCAATCCCGGCATCCCATATGGTCCCCTGAGCACCGCCAGGAGTAATTCCTGAATGCAGAGCCAGGAGAAACCCCTGAGCATCACCAGGTGTAACCCAAAAAAAAAAAAAAAAAAAAAAGAATCTCCTGTTTTCCACAGAGACTGTGAATACTTACAATTTACCTTCCTGCCAACAGTGCTGAAAGCTTTCCTTCCCCATATCCTCCCCAGGAACATCAAGTACATAAGTATATAAAGAACATCAAGTGATGTTCTTTATATTTTGGTTAGTTCTTCTTTTAGGTGTGATAAAATTCTGTGATTTTGACTTGCATTATCCCTGTAATAAGATAATGGATATGTGCCTGTTGACCCTCTGGTTTTCTTTGTAGAAATGTCTGTTCAGATTCTTTGCCTGTTCTTTTTTTTATAGTTTTTTATTTTTTTTTTATTTTCTAAGTGTTTAATGTGTAAGTGTCTTTTTTTTAAGTATTTTATTATACCACCGTGAGATATACAATTACAAAGATATACAATTAAAAGTTCATCCTTGGGTTTTGGTCAAACAGTGTTCCAGTACTCATCCCTCCACCAGTGCCCATCTCCCACCACCAACGTCCCTGGTTCCCTCCCCCTCCCCAGCCCACCTCCATGGCAGGTTCTTTATTTCTTTCCCTTTCTCTCTCTTTCTCTTTTCCTTCCCTTCCAGACTATGGATTACAGAACATACATTAAAGGGTTGTCATGTGTATCTTTTTGCCCGTATTTAATGCTCAGTTCTAGGTTGATATTAGTACTTTCGACAGTTGTTAGCACACTGTTGCATTTCTGTCTTACCTAGCCTCTGACTCCCACACTTTGTGATAATTTCCACCTTTGACAAGACCTCCAGATACATGTTTCACTTGACCTTGGATATTGGTATCATAATATGTACATATATATATATATATATATTTATGTCATGCAAATAAATGCAGTCATTCTGTATCTGTCTCTTTCTGGCTAATTTCACTCAATAATCTTCTCCATGTCCATCCATTTATAGGCAAATTTTATAACTTCATTTTTTCTAACAGCTGCATAGTATTCCATTGTGTAGATGTACTAAAGCTTCTTTATCCAGTCATCGATTCTCGGGCACTCTGATTATTTCCAGATTCTGACTATTGTGAATAATGCTGCTATGAACATAAAAGCAGGGATGATGTTTCTGCTGCGTATTTTTGGCTTCCCAGAGTATATTCCCAGGAGTGGTATGGCTGGGTCAAATGGGAGTTCAATTTCTAGTCTTTGGAGGAATGTCCATATTGTTTTCCAGAAAGGCTGAACCAGCCGGCATTCCCACCAACAATGGATGAGTGTCCCCTTTTCCCCACATCCACGCCAGCACTTGTTGTTCTTGCTCTTTTGAATATGTGCCAGTCTCTGTGGTGTAAAGTGGTATCTCATTGTTGTTTTGATTTGCATCTCTCTGATGACTAGTGATGGTGAGCATTTTTTCATATGTGTTTTGGCCACTCGAATTTCTTCCTTGTTGAAGTTTCTGTTCATTTCTTCTCCCCATTTTTTGATTCTTTGCCTGTTCTTAACTGTTGTTTTTTTCTCTCTCTCTCTCTCTAAGGGATTATAGTAATCTGGTAAATTAAATCTCATTAACATTTTCTTTAAGGTCCTTTTTGAGTATCAACAGTAATTCTTGGGGCCTGGGTTGGGAGAGGGACATTGGATCACATTTGGCAGTGCTTCAGGAGCTACTCCTGACTTTGTGCTCAGGAATCACATAGGTTGCTCCCAGTGATACTGGGGAACCATTTGGTGCCACAGAACAGACAGGTCAGCTGCATGCACAAGTGCGTTGACCCTTCACTATCACTTGGGCCTCAGCAATTAATTCTGTCCCTGCTCTTTTTCTCCATAACACAAAAAAAATGCTTGTTCACCATCTAACATAGTACATAAGTAAGTCTATATTCATTCATTTCTACACACTAGACTGCAAACTCCGTGAGATTAAGAGAGACAAAAATGTTTCATGGAGAGTCTGAGAATGATTTTTTGCAGATGTGTTTCTTTTGCCATCTTGAAATCTGTCTGGTGACCAAGATAGAATGACAGCTTCTAGGACCTTGAGTGGAACTATAACCACACCTTTGGGCAAATAACAGTAGGACTAGAATTTTCACTGATACTCAGAGGTGAGTATTAATTGCTGCTCTTGGTTCAGATCAGGAAATATGGACCTGGATGAAAGAAGGGAATTTCCCCTTAGTATGTTCTTCTTAGGGGCAGTGCTGACCTTCATACCCTCCCTGCCCTGCGGCATCATTTTTTCTCATCATGATATAATCATGATGACACTCCAGACCCACAGTTGCGCCAGCAACACCGGAAGAGACACTCCAGACCCAACCACTCCAGATCCACAGCTGTGCTGCTCGGCCCCATGTGGAGCAGCCGATGGAGTTCCAGAGGGTGGTAAATGGGAGGTAAATGGCTCAGCCAGAACCTGGCTGAGTCCAACATAGCTCCTAGGGTTCGCTCACATGTGCGGGGGGCCATGCTGGCTGGACTTCGAGCAGGGATTTGGACTCCTCCTCCCATTCCTCCACCTCTATGTCGGTGGGTGTGGCTGCGAGCCCCCAACCACCACAGCCAGCAACACTGGAAGAGAGACACTCCAGACCCACAGCTGCGTCGACAGTCTTAGATAATACTGGAAGTTAGGACCAGGTCCTTCCAAGATTCTTTCACATTTATACACTGTATACAGTTCTAGGCAGGTTCTAGCCATGACCCATCATCCCAGTGAGCCTAGGAAGAAGCCACAGGAACCCCACACCATGAGGTCAGTCATTCTCAACATCCAGACTCCACAGCTCCTCAGAGCTCTACCCAAGGGGAAAACTGATCTCTCCCCATTGAGATTCATCAGTAAATGCATGAGATGTGAGCTTACTACTGAGAGTGCACCACCTACAGGGCAGAGCTTAGCAAGCTACCCATGTTGCATTTGATATGCCAAAAACCAGTAACAATTATAGGCCTCATTCCCATGACCTGAAAGAATGGTTTGAGGCTCTTCGTGTTCCTGGAGCAAGCAGATGCCCTTGGGCTACACTTGCTCTCAACAGGAAGTATAAGAGATGTTACTGGTACCTGCTCGAGCAAATCAATGAACAACGGGAAGACAGTGATACAAGTGAGATAATCATCTCCTTTCATCTTTATCCATGCTTCTTCCTGGAAAACTACCAACCAACTTCTCATAGTTCTAGTCTTTGAAAATACAAACAAACGACTTGGAATAATAATTCTTCAGAGTTGCCCACAATGGCTCCACTTACCACAGATTACTCTGTGTTGTTGGGAGGAGGATGGATCTGTTTCCTGCTGGAAACACCTACAACTTATCCACAGTTTCATACACCATGCCCTTTGTAAGTGCATCTGCACTCAGAGGCAGAAACACGGAGAGAGAATGTCTGTTTTCACTGTGACTATACAAAGACTCTTTTCTCTGTGAAGGATTTGTTGAGCATAAACCAGTTATAAGGACACACAGACACACACACATACACAGAAAAGCATTTCTTTCCCCAGAGCTCTTGAGCAAAGGGACTGTGGCTCTGTGGCTTGTATGGTTATAATGGGTTAGGAGAAGCAAGACAGTGATAACAGCACTTAGTTTCACTCTGAGAAATGGAAGGGGTATGTAGTTTTGAGCTAGAGCACATGCCTGGGATGTGTGAGGCCCTGAGTTGAATCCCTGGCCTCATGAACGATGCTGGAAATAGCCTAAATGGCCCCAGAGCACTTCCATGGCTGAACAGAGTGACAGGAAGAAAGTGAGCAACTCTAACAAAGATGTTCCCTCAACGCCTTTGATAGCAACTTTGCTTCATAAAGAAGAGTCAGCTGGGGCCGGAGCGATAGTCCAGCAGGTAGGGTGTTTGCCTTACATGTTGCCGGCCTGTGCCAGCCTGGGTTCGATCCCCGGGATCCCATATGGTCCCCTGAGCACCGCCAGAAGTAATTCCTGAGTGCAGAGCCAGGAGAAACCCCTGAGCATTGCCGGGGCGTGACCCAAAAAAAGCAAAAAAAAAAAAAAAAAAAAAAAAAAGAGTCAGCCTATTGCGTTTTTGACTTCTGGTGCTGCACCTCACCTGGAATTTGGCACATCCCTCCTTCTGGAGTGTCAGGAAGCTTTGTGAGGGCAGTATCTTGTGGGCTGCAGAATTATGGATCTTCTGCAGTAAAGGCAGCTGTACCAGGGTGCACCAGGAAGGCAGGTTTGGGTTTCAGAGTCATTGTCCCGCCATGCTGTTGGAGTCAACCTGTCCTCCAAAAAGCCGACACCTTGATAAATACAGGACACATCCTCCTTGGTGGGTGAGTCTTAGTGGTCAGTTGGACCTGAGGCACTGGAGTCAGTGTTGACAATACCGTGTTCAGAGATGGGCACACATGGTGGTAGAGCAATTCCCATGCCAAGTTCTGTTTGTGTATTGAGTTGCTCAGGCTTTTTGTTATTTTTCTGAACTTACCAAAGAGGCAGAGAGAGATCATATTTACAGGAAGGGGCCTGGCCTTTGCTTTCAACACAATCTGATCTGGCCACAGGCTGCAGCAAGGCCTAGCTCTGCAGGTAGGCCTGAAGCAGGTTTCTCCACCTCGGGGTGCCAGAAGTGACTGTACTGTAACTTGGGGCATGCAGCCCAGCCCCCCAATCTCAGGCTTTGCAGTCTGAGTGAGACAAGTAACCCAGCATCGAGTGCATTTAGGAACCTGCAAAGCACAAATGCTGCCATTAAGCCCAGGCTATCCATCCTGCCCTGGGAAAACCTCGCTAGAGAATCAGGCTGTGAATGGAGAAGATGAGGTTAAGAACAGGAATATTTCACTGTCAGCCATGAGCCCGTCACGTTTGCTATGAAGAGCTGTACGGGAAGCATTTTACAGAGCAGGAAAAAGGCTTTCAGCCCACAGTGAGAAAAATGCTTACCCAGTACTTGTTCCCACGTGTAAAGCAGTCATTTGAAACCACCATTGAAACTGGGTTCAGACTTCATAAAAGGAGCTCTGGGGACCAGCCTGTGTCTCTGAGATGCGTCCTCAGGAGAGAGAATCAAGGTAATATTTCAAGGAGTGACCTGAACATGGGTGAAGGTAGCCTTCTAATTCAGGGATGCTCAATTTCAAATTGAGATTGTGTATTAAGACCATCTTTAGATCTCAACCTACAGGTGGATAAAACCATTAATGAATTTTAAATTATGAGATCATTTGTATATATGAGATGGTGTTCAGATCAATATGGCATGTGTCTAGGAGGGGACTGAAAGAGGAAAGCTATTAGCAAATAGAAGTCAGGGCTTGCAGGGAAAGTGCAGACTTAGATGGTGAAACTCAGGGTTCAAGGGGAAATAAGATGTATAAATAGGACTTGAAGAAAGTGATAATAATTCTGGTGGAATGGATTAATTTCTTACTGCTGTTTAAAAAAATATACCAGAAATTGAGTGACCAAACAGTACCAGTATATTATTTGCTTGATTTTTTTTCACTTTTCAAATTATATTTTAGGTTGTTGCATTGTGATAAAGTTTATGATGTGTGTGTATTTATGTTGCTGTTTGGGGACCAAATCCAGTGACTCAGGGCTTACTCCTGTGTTGGAGATCACTCCTGGCAGGGTTCCAGGGACCATATAGAGTGCCAGGGATTGAACCTAGGTTGGCTATGTGCAAGGCAGGTGCTCTTCTCACTGTACTATCAGTCCAGCCCAAGTTTATGATGTAAAACATTACAGTATCTTTTAGTTTTGGAGATCAAAGTTCCAAATAGTTTTTGTTGTTCTCAGATCTAGATACCAATGGGACTGTGCTTGTGGGTAGATTCTTGTGGGCCTGGGGCGGGGAACACCTGTTCTGTGGCCATGGCCAGTGTCCACATACTGCTCACACCCTTGGCTTGTGTCCCCTCCCTCCATCTTCAAGATCTAAAGCAGAGCATCTTTCTCATTCCTAATCCGACACGTTTAACATTGGCCCCACCAGGGAACCCCTATCCTCTTCCTATCTCCACCTCTTTCATCACATCTGCCCAGTTCCCTTTGTCGGTTCAGGAGCATCCCAGTCCTATCCAGGGACTCTTATGAGGACATCTTTGGGATCCGTAACCCTCATTTCATGGTTTCCCAGTGTTTGCAAGAGGGTACATCAGCTAAAGTGTGAGACTGGTCCCTAGTAAACACTCCAAGCTTTGCCTTGGAGGAGGCTGTGCTTCTGGAGATCCTTCCAAGCGTGATGCTGGCCAGGGTGACAGTGACATGCAGCTACAGAGTCTTTCTTCATGCCTTCCATTTAGAATGGCACTTACTAGCCGCTCATTGCTTAGGAAATCACTTGCTGTGGAATGGGTGCTCATGGAGTCGAGGAAAGTTAGAGAAGAGCCCTGGGGAGAGAATCCTTCCCTGGCTCCCCGAGAGCAGAAAGTTCATTTTCTGTGAGTGACCCCCCAAGAAGTTGGGTTCCCATTACAGGCCAGCCAGATCTGATCTGTGCTGTGTATTCCCTCGAGTTAGGAGTAGGGATCTGGATGATGTTGGATGTACAGCCCCTGGGAAGAGAATAAGAACCTCCTGAGAGAAGAAAATGCGGCCCTGGAGCAGGCAGACGCCACATTCCAGGCAGCTCAGCACGAGGCAGGTCTTGCCCTCTGCATTCCTCTGCAGGAGCACTTGACCCGGAGAGTGCTCCGGGTCATAGCCATGTGCACTATGAAATCAGTGAAGCAGAAACTAGATATGTCTCTTTGTGTCTTGCAGACAAATAGTGTGGACTGTGGTGTTTAAAGGCAGAGGGCAGAATGGAGGGATCCTGGATGCTGGCATTTGGGTGGAAAGTGGGGTTGGTGCCTCTCTGCTCTGAGAATCCCACCATGGTTCCTGAGTGGATCACCATACGGAGTGGACCCCACATTGAAATCAAGATGTGGGTTTGAAAGAAGCTCGGGGTGACCAGACTTGAAGAGGTCTCATCCTCAAATCCAGGCCTCTGGACCCAGAAAGTGCTTGGTTATGCTTTCCTGGCCAAGATGGATGCCCCAAAGCCCATGAAGTGGGTCCTTCACATCCCCCCTGTCAAGCTGTGAGGGCTATGAGGCCATTGGTGAAGCCACAGACAGACCAACCCACGTTGACTCTGACTCCATCTTCAGGGACTCTGCAGCCCTCGCTCAACCAAGTCTGCCACTGTAGCTGGACTTGACCCCAGAAAACAACCTCCAGTCAGATTCTCTTTTTGAAGACTTTGTTTGAACAAACAAGCCCTGTCAGTTCATAGCAGTGGACTCAAATTATTGCAGCTAGCTTTCTGCAATTTCTTTTTTGGGGTGGGGACAGGGGTGAGGGGCACCCAGAAGTCCTGGGGACTGCTGTGCTCTGTGATTCCCGGGAATGCTCAGGGAGCCGTGCAGTCCCAGGGATTGTGCCACTGGAGAATGAATGAACCAAAACTTTCTCTTTCTTCCTGGTCCATTCATTTGCCTCACAACTGCAGGTACAGATGGCATGTGAGTAGGTGTTTGCTCAGCCTGTATAACTCATACTCTGCAATTATCTGGGAACTTTCTCTATCGGTCTATCTACTTTTAACTCCTTTCTTCTAAATTTAGACTTCTGCATAACCTTTCATTAAACACAAAGTCTCATCCACCAGCATTTCTCCAAAGGCTCTTTCTCGCCCACAGTAAGTGCCCCTTCAGTGCCCGTGGCCACCTGTGGTCAGATGTGTTAGGCACCCTGCATGCTTCACGTGGCCTTGCAGGCCACTTGTTCTGGATTCTGCACTCCTTCAGAGATGTTCTGCATCTTCCCTCTCTCCTCAATAACAATGGGCTCGATGGTATTTTAAATGAAGGAATGAACATTTAAAAAACCAAATTATTTGTCAAACCCTAGTAAGGACCTGGCAGCTTCTGTCTGTAACATCCAAGTGAAAATAGCACAATTGAGATATTTTCAACTTCAGCCAATACCGAGAGGCATTTCATCGGTGAGATTAGAGCATCCAGAGCTCTGTCAACCATTAAGCACCTAAGAAAGTGAGGGGGAGGTGCTAAGTGAAGACAGTGAGAAGGAAGACGATAGTTGGAGGAGATTCTTGTTTTTTGTTTTTGTTTTTTTCAAATCAAACTAAGCTCTGGCTGTGATGGAAATATCCAAATGAGACATTTCTCCCTCCTCCTAACTCTCTGCAGGGGGGGTTTAACATCATTTTCTTTCTTTTCTTTCTTTTTATTTTCAGGCCACACCCACTATGCTCAGAGCCTACTCCTGTGTGTGGAGGCTGCTCCGTGGCACTTGGGAGAAAGCCCATGCGAAACCTGGGCTTAATCCTGGGCCTTCTGCATGCAAAGAATGTGCCCTGTCTGTTGAATTCTCTCTCCAGAACTAGAATACTAACACTGTGGCGCTACAGTGAGCTGAGGGATTTCAGGAATCAACAACTCATTGCTGAGGACTTTATTCCTAAACTGTGACCATTTAGGGGTAATAGCTTATTCTGTAGCTACCCATTGCAGGAGGAAGGAAAGAGTAGAATTTATAAGGAGCCCAGTGAGAGCACAAGTAAACTGAAGGTCTTTATGCTATGAGAGTAATAACTCAAACTGCAGTTGGAACCGAGGGAAGTGAAGTACCCTGTAGAGCCGAGACACCAGAGGACTCATAAAAGTCTTGCTGCGTCTTTTACAGAAACTTAGGTTGCATTCTCAGGATTTGTTAGTTCAGTCTTGCCAAGATTTCATTTTCAAACACATCCTGATCTATTTGAAATAAAGCCCGGCCTTTTAATTCCTGTTTTGATTTTCCAAAGAATCTTCCCCCCGTGCCCAATACCTGTCTTCGCTGAAGGTAGAATAATTTTCACAGAGAGAAGTTTCAATAGAAGTTGAGCTACATTTCCATATTAGGATTCATCTTCACCTCATGGTACCTCCTCTTTTTCGTTCTTTCCAAGCCCAGCAGTCATAGGGCATAATATAGAGGCCCCACAGTGGTCAGGGGGTCCAAGGGCAATGACCATGGAGAGCTGGCTGGGGGGACATGCCGTGCTGGAAATCAAAGTTGGGGCTTCCCACTTGTGCTCAAGCACTTGAGCAATCATTCTGCTTTATATTAGCCTGCTTTGTTTTGTCTTTCTTTTAAAATAAACTATTGAATGCTTTAACTTATTTAACAAATATAAACATATTTAATCAATAAATGAACTATCTGAAGGGCTAAATTTATTTTAAATTAATATGGCTGTTCTTTTTCTCTGAAATATAAAAAGGACTTAAGTAATTGCTTATTGGAAAGCTATAAAATATACTTAAAATGTGGATACCAATAATTTATTTCGCCATCCAGATGAAAATCATAGAATTGAGTACTGTAAAGTACCCAAGAAGTTAAAAAACACTTGAACTTTTACAAGGAAAAAAAAGGAGGTTAGTAAATTATATAGAATTAGATCAAGGGCTGAGAGGTCTTGTTTCAGTCTTGTAGCTGCGTTGTTGATTTAAAGCACATACAAAAATGTTTCTGTGAACGTGTTTAGGTGCATTCATGCCAATGATTTTTGTCAACGAAATGATCGCTCTCCTTCCTTATTCCAGGTTGTTGGTGTGGCTCAAGCCATCAACAAGAAATCAGGAAATGGTGGCACTTTCACCGAAAAAGATGAAAAAGGTACAAAAAACGTGGTTGGTGTGGTATCTGTATAGGAAGATGCTCTGTGGTTGTTTGTTCATTAAATTTAGGGGAGAGACCTCTAGGATGAATGTGAATTGTTAATCTAGAAAAACACAGTGATTTAAGATGATTGGAAATGCTGAAAAGTGGCCCTTCCCAGCAACCGAGATCAGTGCTAACTTTGTAAAACTGACTTTGAGTCCATAGAAAACTCCCTTCCGCCCTCCACCACCAGCAAACCTCCTCATGGGTACTTTCAAGCCTCATCAGGGACCTGTGAGAGGTGATGAGGTGCTCTAACTCTCATTTGTCTTTCACCATGACTGTCCAGAAGTGTCATGTTGAGTGGGGCATCCGCTCTGGTGCCCAGCACAGCCTGCTGGGTCAGTGCTTCTGGGTGAGCCTGGGTCAGGATATTTTCCAAGCTTCACTCATAGACTCCAGGGCGCCAAGGTGTGATTTCAGGCTGGTTGATGATGTGAGCTTCAGCTCAGAAAAGACTGTGTCAGCAGTATTTTATGGCTCCTGGGATCCAGCACTACAGGAACGCTTTCCACACACACGCGGCTCCCCACGGCAGGGAGGAAGTCTGGGCGCTGCATCTAACCTCATTCTGGCAGCTTTCACTACCTGCCGGCTGGAGGCCAGATTATCCGTCCATGGTGGGGCTCCATTGCTGTTCATCATTCCCAGACCATCAGCAGGAGCATTACAATTGCAGTTGGTGGATGTTCAATTCAGTTATTTTGGTCCTCTGGTGTGGCCTGGGTTCCCCATTTCAGCTGCTTTAGAACATAGCAGAGGGCCTTGTAAAGTTGGTAGAATACACTCTCTAGGTTCTTGCTAGTGACACATGAGAATTTTTATTTTTAGACTCTTGATTGGGTTTCTAATTTGTTATTCAATTGTAATCATTATTTATTTCCAGTCCATTAATATAAACTCCTCTAGAGAGATTTGTTTTCTTCAAAGAGTGAAGATTCTAATAGAAAAACATATCCATGCTTGTGAATAAAGTGCGCCATGAAAGCACTGATTTTAACCAGTAATATGCTGTGAGCATTTTTCTGTGGTAGAGTATAAAGTGAATGATAGAGCCATGTTTAGAAACTCGGGTTTGAAGGACCAGGTTGCAGACCTGTGGTAGAGCTCTTGCTTGGCCTGTGTGAGTTCCCAGTTTGACTTCTGGTACTGCAAAATAATAAAAATAATAATAGGTGGATACTTGATTGCACAATTGATTGGTTTTATGCAGAATTACCATGGGCACCATCGGCTTTATAATTGTTCAGCTGTCACTTTTCATTTGAAATGTCATCTATAACTGAGGCAACATTACAGGACTGTTTTCTAGACAACCCTCATGACTGTGTTGGTACCTGTTTTCTAGGACTTTGCTGCTTACTTGGCCTTTTGTGGTATCGTTCTTCATAATGCTCAACTCTATGAGACGTCCTTGCTGGAGAACAGGAGAAATCAGGTGAGTGGAGTGACTAGTAAGCCAACACAGATAACTTTTTTAATTTTCATTGCTATATTTTTATTGAAGCAATATATGCACATGATTAAATATACAATTGGTAAGATTCAGTTCATAAATGTTTGGGCTGTTTCTTCTAATAGTTATCTTTTTACTCAGCCAGAGTTCTTTCCTCAGCTTGATAAAGATTTCTTACACTCCCCTTTCTTTGTGTTGCCTTTATCCTAGTGTCCTGTCCCATCTCGCACAAAATAATTTTTTTTGTTTTATTCTTTTCCCCTTCTGTCTTCCTTCTATCATTTGGATGAATGTTTCTTAAGCTTTTTCTAGGTTCACTCTAAAGTTGCTCTATAAAAAGAAGTGTTTGCTGATGGAATTTATGCTGTTTTTTGTGCCCCGGGGTGGTATTGCTGGGTCAGATGGAAGCTAATTCATTGCAGCACTGTTCACAATAGCCAAAATCTGGAAGCAATCAGAATGAATGCCGGAGAACAGATGACAGGTTAAAGATGACTATGGTACATCTATACAATGGGATATTATGCAGCTGTTAGGAAAAATGAAGCTATGAAGTTTGCTTTTAAATGCATGGATGGACATGGAGAATATCATGCTGAGCAAAATGATTCAGAAGGAAAGGGACAGACATAGAATAATTGCACTCATTTGTGGGATATTAAAAACAAACAAACATGAGACTAATATCCAAGGACAGTATAAACAAGGGCCAAGAGGAGTGGCCCATAGCTGGAAGCCTGCCTCAGGTGCTGAGGGAGAAAGAGTTGGAATAGAGAAGGGACTAATATGCCAAAGATAGTTGGAAATGATCACTCTGGATAAGAATTGCATGCTGAAATATGTAAAGGAACAAACATGATAACCTCTCAGTATCTATAATGCAAACAATAAGCCCAGAAAGACAGAGAGACAGAGTCAGAGAGACAGAGACAGAGAGAAAGGAAAGTGCCTGCCACAAAGACCGGTTGGGCAAAGAGGTGGGAGGGAGACTGAGGACATTGGTGGTTGGAAGAGTACATTGGTGGAGGGATAGGTGTTGGAACACTGTGTTCCTGAAACTTCGGCATGAACAGCTCTGTAGGTGTTTCTCATGGCAATTCAATAATAAATTTATTTTTTAATGGGTTTGAAACAGGTAGCTCAGTGCTCTGAGCACATGTTTTGCATGCAGAAGATGTGGGTTCTGTCCCTAGTACCATCTGGTCCCCTGAACATCTCTGGGAGTGTCCCCTGCCAAGTGTAAGTCCCCAAAACAACAGACAAAATAAGTTGTGTTTGTGCGTACCGTGCTATGTAATACCCTTCGTACCCCCTGTTATATACTTTTTCACAGTGTTTTTGAATTTAGTACTTTTTGCCAAGAACATTTTTTGCTCTACTACAGCCTCATGTTGGTGATTTTTTCCCCCAAACACTCCATTATTTAGGGGCTCTTTTGACTTCCTTTTTTCTTTACTTGGAGATCATTACTTAACCTCTCCCAAGCAAAATTATTTCTCCTCCACCTACTGTGTAAATGTTGTCATGGTACTTTCCTTCCATGGTTTCTTAGAAACGTCCCACTGTTTCCTAGACCCTATAGCTTTTTCCTAACTTGACCCTCCTGTTTCACTGCAGCATATTTTCAAGTAGTTGTTTGCTGGAGAGGCAAGCTTCCTGAGTCCTGCGTCAGTTTGGCTGGATATAAAATTATAAATTGGGATTGAGAAATAGGTTTTTTAGGACTCGAAAGTACTCAAAGACTTTATCGTAGACCAGGATTGTCGGGTGCGCCACCAGGGTCCCCGACAGTGCCGGGAAGCGAGTTCCCTTCTACCTCTGAAGCCAGCGAGGAATGGATGAAAACTCAGGAATCCGATGCAGTTTTAAAAAGGGTTTACTTATCACAGGTTCAGGCATACAAATCAGCAAAAGGAAAAGCCCGGTGCTTAGGATTCCAGACTAGAACCCCAGCCACGTGTAGGCCAAGATGGCGGCCACCACGTGTAAAGGCCTTTGTAAAAGAAGAAGAGGACAAGACTTCCAAGAAGGGTGAGCGCTCATAAAGAGAGAGCCCACAAAGAAGCGTGGGAGAAGGAAACAGGCTAGTTTTATACCCCCTGCCACTCAGACCTTCCTTCCACTGTTATGGAAAGCAGGGAGGGTTAAATGCCTTTAGGTAATCCCTCTCCTGCACCTCACCTAGGCCCTTTATTATGCTAATGTTTTGAGCCAAGATCTGCCTGGAAATGCCTTTATAGGGTAGAGAAGGGGGTTTCTGAGATGGCATGTCTCTGTACCAAAGACTAATACTAATGCCAGTTAAATATTTCTCCAAGCCTTCACAAGTCTCTTCTACTTCATTGTAGTTTTGTATTTTAGTTGACTTTGAGTATATCAGGGGAGCCATGCTTGTTTGCTTGGAAGCAAACAGCATTTCTCTCTGGTCTAATTACTTAGGGTCCTACATGGCCAGGCTAATATGCTGGTAAGATCTAGCTAGTCCCACAATGATTGTGGTAGCATGGGAGAATATTTATACCAGCTAGTACAGCATACATGGTCACATAAACTGCCACATTTAGACTACCCCCTTATCTATGAAGTGATTTGCAGGCGGCAATTCAGAGCAGATGCAGCGGCCCTTAGAGGAGTCCTGCAACACAGGATCCCTATTCAGATTCCTGATTCTTTGTAGATTTTGTGGGAGCTTTTTGCTCTATTTATTTTGGGGTCACATGGAACAGTACTTGGTGCTTCTCCCAGCTCTGTGCTTGGGGTGCTTGGAGATACCATGTGGTGCCAGGATTGGAATTTAGGCTACCTGGTTACAAAGCATTTGTTCCAGCCCATTGAGCATACTCCCCATTCCTATAGGTTTTTAATTAAAATTCTTTGTTTATTTGTTTTCTCTTCCTTCCTTCCTTCCTTCCTTCCTTCCTTCCTTCCTTCCTTCCTTCCTTCCTTCCTTCTTCCTTCCTTCCTTCCTTCCCTTTGCTTCTAATTTCACATGGACTTTTATTTTGATTCACATGCTAGTCCCTGGTTATCCCTTTGTGTTCTAAAATTTAATCCCTTCGGTTTTATGTAATTTAAAAAAAATTATATTAATGGCCAGTGAGATAGTCCAGTGAGTTGCATGCTTTCCTTGTACACAGCCAGCCCGATTCGATACTCATCATCTCAGATGGTCCCTTGAGCACCATTAGGAATAATTCCTGAGTGCCGGTTGTGTCCACCATCCCTCTTCAAATGTTTTTTAATTATATTTTTGGGCTGTAGTGTTAGTACACGGGTCCCCAAGCACTGCCAAAGCTTAACCACAGAGTCAGGACTACCCCCTGAGCACCACTGCGAGTGACACCAAAACATTTCCCAAAATTGGGCTGGAGCCCTTGGTGGTACTTGTACTCCATGGAGCTTAGGAATTGCCAGAGCTATACCTGGAAGTGCGTGGGAGAAGGCCATCATTTGGTGTGAGGGATCAAGTTCAGGTTTTGCACATGCTCTGCCATTAGAGCCTCATCTCCAGCCTTCTTCACTCACCCTCACCCTTCTCCAATTTTCTCTTTTTTAGAACTTGCATTAGGAAGACCTTGGACTTGGTATTAATCTTCTATTAAGTGTCCTGCTAGCTGTTATCTCTGTCCCATTCCTGTTTCCATTGATCAGTGCTCACTTCAGGAGTAACTCAGTGGTGACCCTGTCTTCTGTCTTTTCCTCCTTACAACCCATTGCAATCCAAATTGCTTCAAAGATTCACAGGGCTTTTGAGTTCTTTCTTTTTTTAGAATCATCTATCCTGTTCTCTTTATATGCCCTGGATAGACAATTTGACCAAATTCAAAAGTGTATGTGTGTGTTGAGAAGAAATTCTTTGGAATTTAGAGAAAAGAGAAATTATCGGAAAGAACACAAAGGAATGCTTAGCACTTTGTTTACTTTGGACAGTTTCTCTTGCTCTCTGTGAAAATGTTGATAACTGTTGATAAATGTTAATCACTAAAGTTTGTAGCAACAGCAATAACTGTTTCTCTACTGAATTCCTTTCAAAATGCCTTAAAATTTTTAACTGCATTAGTCCTCACAACTAGTGCTATAGATACTATAGTTATTTCCATTTTTAAGATATTAGCCAGGATCACAAAGCTCATTGGGAAGGAAATCAGGAAAAAAGGTAATAATGCCAGTGTCCCCATCCATGACTGTGACTCCACAGCAATAATACTCAGTGGGGAAGTTTGGTTAGTAACTAAAGATGTACATAGGTTATTAGATCAATAGTTATTATTAGATAATTGATAGATTATTTTTTCTTAAGAACAACTCATAAATCACTTTTATCACTTTAGTAGTTCCAAACTACTAATTAGAAGCTCTTATTTTATTTATTTATTTATTTGTTCATTCATCCATTGTTTATTTTTTTGGTCTAGGTGCTGCTTGACCTTGCTAGCTTAATCTTTGAAGAACAACAGTCATTGGAAGTCATTCTAAAGAAAATAGCTGCCACAATTATCTCTTTCATGCAAGTGCAGAAATGCACAATTTTCATAGTGGATGAAGATTGTTCCGTGAGTACAGAGCTTTGCTTTATTTTTAGAAAGAAACAGAAATTCCTGAAAGCACAGCGCCTTCACACCCCCTCACAGTAGCCTGGCAGTGTGAGGTTAGAGAGGCGAAGGGCAGAGGAAAGTGTGCTGGGGGGTGGAGGGAAAGGAGGCAGGAGCCAGAGCTGCCTTCAGCAGCCCCTTTGGCTTGGTGCCTCTCGGCTAGCACCTGCCATGCCATGGCCATGTCCATGCTACCTTTGTGTAGGCCACATGGCTGTGACAGGGGAATGAAAACGGTGTCTCTGCTGATGTTTTTTTGGTGGTCAGGGATGGTGGTGCCCTGCTTGCAGTGAACTAGTAAGCCCCATCAGTGGGCTTAGTATGAGAAAATTGGGGATAAAGGGAGGTTTGGAGACATAGTACAGGAGTTAAGGCACTTGTCTTTCATCCTGACGACCTGCTTTGATCCCTGGCACCACATTTGGTCCCCAAGCACTGCCAAAGCTTAACCACAGAGTCAGGACTACCCCCTGAGCACCACTGCCAGTGACATCAAAACATTCCCCAAAATTGGGCTGGAGCCCTTGGTGGTACTTGTACTCCATGGAGCTTAGGAACTGCCAGAGCTATACCTGGAAGTGCGTGGGAGAAGCAGGCCATCATTTGGTGTGAGGGATCAAGTTCAGGTTTTGCACATGCTCTGCCATTAGAGCCTCATCTCCAGCCTTCTCCACTATCCCCACCCACCCCATTTTTTTTAACTAGGCAGTATTTGGATACCCAAAGACACGGCCCACTAGAAGGATGTTATTAAAGTTGCCTCTCAGTACCAAATTCCTTACCAGCAGTGGAAAGCCACCGAAGTGTTGTAATTGGCAGGTTGCAGTCTCCTGGTTTGTAATGTAAAGAGGCAGGTATGTGCAGAGAGATGGTGTGTTCACATATGGGGCTGGCGCCTTCTAGGCAAGCCAGTGGAGTTTGCTATTAGAATTAGGTCTCTGGCTTGAAGGCACTTTTCTTTCATGTGGTTCCTTTCCTGCTCAACCTCTGAACCGCTGCTTCTGGGACATTTCTTTTGATGTAGTTGTTGGTTTCCGTTTTCCTCTAAGTCCCGAGAATAGGCCCTTCATTGGTAGGTTAGGAGAGTTGGGTTAGCACTTGGGTGAGGTCAGGTACAGCCCATATATCTGAGGTTGGAATTAATATCTTCTGGGGAATAGAGTAATAAATGATACTTAATGCTGGCATTAAAAAATTGAAAATGGGGGTTGTAGTGTTAGTACAGCGGGAAGGCACTTGTCTTGCGTGGCTAACCCAGGTTCAATTGCCAGTATCACATAGGGTTCCACAAGCACGGTGAGGTGTAATTCCTGAATGCAGAGCCAGTAAAAATCTCTGAGCACTGCTAGGTGTGGTCCACAAATAAATAAATTAAAATTTGAAGGCAGAAATACTCTACCATATATTAGCACTCTTTGATTCAGTGTGGATTTTTGTGCATTTCTCATTACTAAGATATCAGATTTACTGTGCTGTGAGATCATCAGCTTTCTCAAAAATAATTCTTAGCATCTTTTCAATAAGCTATAAAAGTAACTTGATATGAAGATCAGTAGGAGATGGTGACTGTCCTTTTAAAGTTCAGGTCAGAATTCATTAATACACTATGTCAGTTTATCACGTTTGCTCTCTGGCTTGCTCTTTGAGATTTTAATTTTTTGAAAGTTGTGTGTAAGGCCCTTCATTTTGCAGTAGCTTAAATATCACATCTGTTGACATTCAGTTCATGTGTCTATCAGCCAACTCCCATCATGGTGGCTGCCAATTTGGACCAGTGGTGCTGTGAAATACATAGCTCAGAAATATACCTATTCACCAAATAGATTTTGTGTGTTTATTTTGAACAACTTACTGTATTGGTATAGGAACTAAGTAGTTTGGTAATTGTTTATAAAGGTTAGAACTTTTTGTTGTCTAAACATACTTCAGTTGTAGCCAGAAATAGGCCAAAGACTTAGCACAGACTCTGCATGGAGAGACCCAAGTTCCCCATCTTGAACATACTATTTCCTGTGCACCACTCAGTGTGGCTCAAAAAAATGATATATTTGTTTTAGCAACATTTAAATCTAGAAGGTCTTCTACCCCCATATTAAGCTGATGATATTTATTTGTTTCCTTCCAGTTATTGAGTTAAATATAGCATGGATTAAAAAAAATAAAAAAAATATATAGCATGGGAATGAGTTCTATTTTTTAATGCCCCTTCAAAAGTACGTCTCTAGGTTGCTGAAATTCTGACAATTATTTTAATACTGTCATAAAATAGTGAATTTTATATCTTTTGTCAAAGTATTATTTTATCAAAGAACTAACAACAGAAACTCATGTTTGCTTATTGGGCCAGCCACAAGGTCAGCAGTAGAGCACTTGACTTGCTCATATGAGATTTGATTCCCAGAGATAGACACATGTGCAGGCACGTGCATGCACGCATGCATACACACACACACACACACACACACACACACTCACTCTACAAACCCACACAAAAAGAAAACCCAACTCCTGAAACTTGAGGATTTTTTTTTAAATTTTATTTTATTATTTTTCCCCCTCAAATATTATTACACCATTTTAGACATACAATTGAAAGATGCTCATGTAGAGTTTCGGTTCTACAGTGTTCCAACACCCATCCCTCTACCCAAACCCATCTCCCATCACCAATGTCCCCACCTTCCTCCCCCCTCCCACACCTCAACTACTTGGCGGGTTCTGCATGACATTTCTCTCCTCAAACTTGAGGGTTTTTAATAAAGAGTAGTTCTAAGGCTAACATCTTCATTAATGTTTGATAGAGAAGCACATAGTTGTAGTATATGCGTTTTTGCAGAGATGTATAAGAACACATAAAGTCATGGCTCTGGCAGTGGGATATAGATCTGATGGCATGAAGCATCTTGGATAAGACTATGTGAAACATTGTGTCTCTTGGATCTAGACAATTCTCATTACCTTGTTAAACTTGTTTCAGATGCAATGTTCTCTTTGTAGGATTCTTTTTTCCAGTGTGTTTCATATGGAGTATGAGGAACTAGAGAAAGCATCGGATACTTTAACAAGGTAAAATAGTTTATTCTTTGTTTTAGTTACCAATATATACAGCCAACTACATAGTTTTCTTGTGAACTGTTTAAGCTATTGAAACTAAAAGGTTCATACTTATATATCTCCACTCCACACCTACACACAAATAATTCTATTTGTGAAAGTACTGTTTAGTATTGAATTTCTGTTTTGTTCACTACAGTTGATCTCGTGGCAAACTTTTTACACAGTGAATAGTATTGCCATCTAGGCCTGGGTATTTCTTTTTTTGGGGGGTGGGGGTGAACTGGCTCATTTAATATCACAAGAGCTATATTTCAGTAATAGCATTTTCACTGCATACTGGATGCTCATGTGAAATTTAATGGGCTTCAGAACAAGCTTCCATGAGACTGTTATGACTGTAATCAACTATAGTGATTTAACTCATACGGAAGGGAAACTTTGATTCACTCACAAGCAATCAGACCAGAGCTCTATTGCAGTTTATTATTATTGTTTTTTAAAATAACTGTACTGTGTTTCTCTGTAATTCAGAAACACCATTTAGATGATGTAGGCTACATAATTGCTGCCCCAAATTTGCATGCACTTTCTGAAGAATTTGGAAAATTCTTAGGAATTAGCCAGATAGGATTATTAGTGGGAGAATGCTCTTAGTTTTAGCAAATTCATGCCATCATATTCAAATATTATAAAGTGTTAGAATGTCTACACCAGACTTTTTCTTTTTTTTAATTTCTGGATTTCTTTAATTTATTTTATTAATCACTGTGCAATACAGTTAGAAGGCTGTTCATGACTGAGTCTCATTCACACAATGTTCCAACACCCATCCCTCCACCAATGCATGTTTCCCACCACCAATGTGACCCTTTACCCTCCTGCCACAGCTCTGTCCCCCTACCCCCCAGCCTGTCTCTGTAGCACGCACTTTCCTTCTTCCTCTCTCTGTCTCACGTTGGGCATTATGGTTTGTAGTACAGATACTGAAAGGTATCATGTTTGTTCTTCACCTACTTGTAGATAACTAATAAAATATTTCCAAATGTGATATATGTCAAACAGGTAAATGTATTTGTACACCTGGTTGTAGATACAGCAAATGTGATAAAATATTTTTACAACTTGAATATGGGAGTCAGAAGTTCAACTAATTTACAATTTTATTTCCATCCTTTATTGTTGTATATTTCAAAATGTTCATTATTAAAAAATTTCAAGAGAATGTTTGAAAACAGCAAAAGAAATAAATCAAAATGGAAAGCTTACCATTAGATCACAGAAAGGATATTGCTGTTGGGTGCAGTTGCAGGCTCAAATCCTTGAGTGCAGAAAACTTTGTTCCAGCAGACTCACCCAGGCATCACTGTGCGCTCTGTAGAATAGCCCTCTGCCCTCTGACCTCTGTGCCCCTTTCTTCTGCCATTCTCACCTTTCCTGTCCTTCTAGCCAGCCCCAGTAAAAGGGAGTATGTGACTATTTAAATAGTCATTTAAATCACTATTTAACTCATAGCTTGTTTCTAGACTAGAAAGACCAATGAAGGGCCTTGACTTCTATTGAAAATTATTTAGGGGCCAGAGAGTTTAGGGAGTAAGGTGCTTGGCTCACGTGCTGCCACCCCAGTTCAGTCCCCACACCTCAGATGAGGAGTGATCCCTTTGCAGAGCTGGTTGTGACCGAAACCAAACCTACATCAAAAATTATTTAAGAATTATTGGGGAGAGGGTAGAGGAGGCAGATATGTAAGGGGGACAGGTGGGGAACTCAGAAGCTGCCTCTGAGTTGGACTTTTTTGCTTGCATTGATTGGAGTGCACACACAATGGTTCTCAGGCCTAGCTCATGGCTCTGTGCTCAGGCATCACTCCTGGTGGTGCTTAGGGGACCATATATGGTGGCAGGGGATTGAACCAGGGTTGGAAACATTGCAAGTCAAGTGCCTTAACTTTTGTAGTATCTTTCCAAATACTGCCGGTTGTGAGGGTTGTGTGATCCAGGCATAAAAAACGAGGCATTTGTCTCAGATTTTTCAGAGAAAATTCTTGAGTCTGACAATAATTGTCAAGACAGAACAGCTGACCTCTTTTCCTTGCTGGCCTTGATGTTATTATTTGAATTTTGCCTCCCATCTCCAAGCTTGCTTTTTCCTGAATCTCTGTGCTGTTGCCTTCTGTGTATATGACATGACTTTAATAGCAGATCCTTCTGGAAAGTGTGACAAAATGCACGCATATCCTGGTGAACACAGGAATATTCTCCTGGGCTCTGTGAGACCTAATTCAGTTCTTAAGTATCTTACTTCTAGGAGGACATTAGTGTGTACTTTGATTTTTGATGCTTTGATATTTTTGATATTTTTAAGACTGTTTTACAACGTTATATAGATAGGATGCAAATACTTGATTATTTTACTCTTTGGCTTACATAGATAATAATTTGTTCTCTATAAAATGTATTTCTATATTTACATATAAATTATTATCCTATTATCCATAGGATAATAAGATATATATTAAAATTATAAAAAGAAGAATTGTCTACATTGACTTTTGAATGCTTATCCATTAGCATTTTTATGTACTTGGATTTTCTGCATTGGCATTTTGATTTTGATTTTACATTCAGCCAGATCCTCTTAATTTCTTCTGGACTTGGTATACTAGTGACCTCTATTGGTGAAAATGCACCTTTTTAAAAAGACAAAGTCTTTTTATTTATTTTTTTTTTTTTTTTTTTTTGGGTCACACCCGGCAATGCTCAGGGGTTTCTCCTGGCTCTACACTCAGGAATTACTCCTGGCGGTGCTCAGGGGACCATATGGGATGCCGGGGATCGAACCCAGGCCGGCACAGGCCGGCCGCGTGCAAGGCAAGCGCCCTACCCGCTGGGCTATTGCTCCAGCCCCGACAAAGTCTTTTAAAAGCTGTTTGATTTGCTTCTTGGTAGCTATCATGTTTCCCTTCTGTAGGCAAAAATAGAAGATAGTTTTTCATTTAAAAAATTATTCTAAAACAGTATAAATGTATTTTTATAAAAGACCTCTTAGTACTGTAAATATCTTAATAGCTAGCATACCTATTTTTGAAAAACCTCTGAATTAAAATTGTGTATCATATCTTTAGCATTTAAGAAAAGAGTAAACTAAAATTGACCCTCACTGTCGTCATATTTAGGCAGGATGGCAGTATTTGGGATCTAACCAAAGGCCTTCTACATGCAAGACAAATGCTTTACCATTGACTTACATCCCTGGGTACCAACAAACCAATTTTTTTAAAGACATCATATTGCTAGAATGCAGGATTTGCCAATTCTTATGACTGCTTTGCCAATCCAAGCACCCTTCAGAAAGATGGAATGCCAAGCCACTTAAACCATGTTAGCAGCACAGAAATCATTCCCTAGGGGCAGTTATGCATCATTAGGAAAGGCATGACTCATTTTGGACTTTTCCAAGCAGCCACTGTCTTTTAAAACTGCACATTGAAAACCGTTTTGAAAAAAAAAAAGAAAAAAAGAAAACCGTTTTGAAGCGGTGAGCATTAAACAACAACACAAAAACTTAGGGTGGACATTGTGCATAATTATTAGCATCATCTCATCAGTGGACCTGAAACATGTACAATTAGGCATCATGCAAGATAAAGCATTAAGCACCTTAATTCCTGGTTCAGTCCCAGAATTTCTTATGGCCCCCCAGCACTGCCAGGAGTGATCCATGAGTGCACCAGTTGTGACCCCCTCTCCTCAAAATGCAGAGAAGAATACTGTCATTAAACCACCTTTGACTGTGAGTCACCAGTGGTACACCCCAGCATTCACCCTTTACTGGTGTTCTGCCCTGACTTTTCATCATTCAGAGAGAAATTCATATCTGTTCTTTCCGTAGGGAACGTGATCCAACCAGAGTTAATTACATGTATGCTCAGTATGTCAAAAATACCATGGAACCCCTTAATATCCCGGATGTGAGTAAGGACAGAAGATTTCCGTGGACAGTAAGTAACCCAACATGAGACTTGGAATTCACAGTCTGTTTTCCCAGATCCATGCTGACCTTAATACTGCCCTCAAAAGGCAGGCCCCAGGATGGCCTCCTCAGGAGTGATGGGACCTGACCTTGCCCATTCTTAGATCTGGCAAGGAGAATAAAACAGTCCCAGTGTCTGCTTAGAAGGCGGTCAGCCATGCTTGAGTATTGACTCTGTATTTTCATCTTTGTCTATTTTGTTGTTGTTTTTTCTTTTGCTTTAAAATGCATGTAGGGGGCCGGAGCGCTAGTTCCAGCGGGTAGGGCGTTTGCCTTGCACGCGGCTGGCTTGTGCCAGCCCAGGTTCGATCTCTAGCACCCCATATGGTCCCCTGAGCACCGCCAGGAGTAATTCCTGAGTGCAGAGCCAGGAGCAACCCCTGAGCATTGCCGGGTGTGACCCAAAAAAGCAAAAAAAAAAAAAAAAAAGTAAAATGCATGTAGAACACATTTGTTTATACTGTGCAATATCTTTTTTTTTTAATTGTAGTTGAGGTAGCTTGGTTACAGTGGACTTTGTTTCTGTTAACGGTGTACATAGGCACTGCCTTCTGCCACACTCTTTGTTCTTGTGTCACTTCTAGTCCACCTCTTCCTCACCCCCACCCCTGCCTGGTGCCTCGGCATTGTATTCAAAGGCCAAAGGTTTGCTGTCACTAGATCCTGGCCACTCCCCTGCTTTGTTCCTCTCTGTGCCACAGATGAGTGAGATTGGCTGGTATTTGTCCCCCTCTGACATACTTCACTTCACAGTGACATTCTCTGGCTCCATCAAGGTTGTAGTGGAAAGAGTCTTTGACTGTCCTCAGAAATTTCTTTCTATTCCTAAGTGTCGAGCTTGAGTAATTCATCAGCCCAAGTGAAGAGTTCTGTGGACAAGTGAATGTTTTTCTTGATAGCAAGTTACAAAATTTGGTTTTCAGACATTAGAAACCTTGAATTCTGCTATTTTCTCTCATTTCTAAAAGCATTGCATTTTGAATGCTTTTAGCCAATGCAGCGGCATTGGCTTTGTCATCTGCACATCTAGAAAAAAATTTTTTAGGATGTTTACCATATGGCCACTAGATAGGCAATGTCCTGGGTCCCATAAGGCTTCTAGATTCTGTCTCTATTATTTCATTATTTGTAACATCTACGATGCGGGTACAGTAGATACTGAATGTGTTTTTGATTAATAATATAAGCTATTTGGAAAGATAAACATGGAAGAGACATAGGCTATTCTTTGCTTAATAATGTAAGTAATTTGCCTTATGTTTTGCACTTAGGTGAGCTTTGTTCTTGATTATATGTTTTTTTTGGTCTAGAATGAAAACACAGGAACTGCTAGCCCACAGTGTATTAGAAGCTTGCTTTGTACACCAATAAAAATGGAAAGAAGAATAAAGTGATAGGTAAAGCCTTTTTTTGTTAACCTCTACTTTGTATTTATTAAAGATAATAATATAGCCCCACCAACTTCATTTTTTCATGTATAAATGTATATTCTAAAAGAGGGGGAGATAAAAATGGAACAGATGAGGAAAGAATTTTTAAGTAATTTGATACAGATTGTTGATAAGCATTTGTTAAATATCCTATTGTGTATAATATATTTTTTGTAGTCATTACTCTATTTCAGCAGAAATTTTAAGAATGAGGCGTTGAAAGTACATTGAAAGAGATCACCTTGATAATATGCTTTGTTAATCTATATTCCTTTTTCGAAGATATGGTTTGGATAGCAGGTTGGTTTGTTTGTTTCCAGAATATTTAGTGGGCACTCCACCATTGGAGGCATGAGGGATAAGTCACGAAACAAAACAAAACAGAAACCCCCTGCCTGGGTGTAGGAGGCAGAGGAGTGTTACACTGTTGTAAGAAAGTTCTAGAAAAAACATCTGCCTCAGGAATGCTGAAAGTGAACCCTGGGGAGGAAGGGGGCAGTGGGGATGGAATTATATTTTCTACTGTTTTTTTGTTTGTTTGTTTCTTGACATTAAAATAGATGTTAAAAGTAGAACAGAAAACACGGGGTTTTATGTGTGACTTGTGGATGATTAACACCAGAAAGTTTTGACTGTTGGCGTTTTCCCAAGAAGTTGGAAATGAAGGATGAAACTCTCAGTGAAGTGGAGGGAGAGTTTCCTTCCAAAAAATGGGGGACAGACAAAATTGGAAGCAACTGTCAGAGTCTTTGTAGGAAGTGGGAGCCTGGTTCCCCATGTAGCCACAGGGTGGGGACCTGAGTAAGAGTATAGAGTGGATTCCAGCCACTCAGTTAGAATGGACTGTACTCAGGTCTGTGGGAGCAGGCAGCGTAGCTTCAGCTTTCCTGGGGTGGAATGTCACGTGGCTGCCTTTGCTGCTGCCCTTCCTGATAGCCCTCCTTCCACATTCATTTTCTCTCCAGGCTGGTTCCTTGCCAGCAAGGGATACATTCTCAGCCTTACCTGGGACACCGGCAGCGATGCTCAGGGGACCATGTGGTGCCAGGGATGAAGCTGAGTTGGGTGCCTGTATGGCATGTGCCTTAACCTCTGTACTGGTCCCCAGTGCCTCTGGGAACAGTCCCTTAGGCCCTGAGCAAGGAACTGAGGTGTGGGGCGGAGTCACAGCCCAAACTCCTCTCTTCCTGGTTCCTCCTCTGGCCTGGGGCTCCCCACAGTGATGGAGCTGAGCTCAGCATGGTGGTATGTTTTAGCTTGTTTGCTTTGGGACCACACCGTGCTGTGCTGAAGGCTTACTCCTGAATCTGCTGTCAGGAATCACTCCTGGCTGGGTCAGGGGTCCATATGGGATGCCAGAGATGAGCCCTGGTTCACCACTTGCAAGGCAAATTCCATTCCTGCTCTTCTAATGCTCTGGCCCATGTTCATCTGCTTTTTAAGACTTGGCAGTTGGGGTCAGACCTGGACCCTGGCGAGCTGCCTGCTGAGTTCAGTGCTCTCCATTCAGCCACTTTCCCAGAAGCTCTCGGCACCACACCTTGTCACTTGGCAGATTCTGCACCATAAACAGTGAAAGAATTGGTGGGGGTGCCAACCAAGCAAATTCCGTTGGGTTGTATGGCAATTTCAGGGAAAACTACACTTTGAACATTATTGAGGTGGGAGGGTTGGGGGGGCACACCTCCTGGTGCTCAGGGCTTACTCCTGGCTCAGGAGTGCCTGAGACCAAATCCAAGTCAAATTTTGCCTTCCCATATTCTATCTCTCTTTTTATTAAGCTTTTAAAATTGCCTTGTGCAAAAAAAAATGCACATGATGGCCTCTAAGTGTATGTAGTGCAACCCACAATGTATAAGAGAAGGAAAAGAGAGAGAGAGAGAGAGAAGAGATAAAGAACCTGCCATTTAAGCAGGCTATGGGAGGGGGAGGGAACTGGGGACATTGGTGGTGGGAAATGGGCACTGGTGGAGGGCGGGGTGCTGGAACACTATGTGACCAAAACGTCTAAACATGAACAACGTTGTAATTGTATATCTCACGATGGTATAATAAAATATTTGATAAAAAAAGGAAAAGAAAAAGAATTGCCTTGTGGTGCACGTGTGAAGAGCTACTACAAGCTCCTGCTGCAGATGGAACCTGGGCTCCAGCAGCAAAGCACTATTGACTAGTGAGTTTTCATGGGTAGGCTTGGGTTGCTGCTACGTCACATGGCATCCTGGCTGCTCAGCAGCAGCTCTTGGAAGAAGCACTGGGAGTGGGGGCTGAGGAAGACGCTGCCCCCTTCCCCATGGGGTACATGGTGGCTGAGTGGAAGGGAAGAGCTGTCACAACAGCGTGGGATATGTAGGTTCTGTCCCTTGATCCATGTTAATGGGCACACTATCACTTGAAGACTTGAACTGATGACTTTTCAGATCTGTTCAACATTCAGATCACTTTTGGAGCAATTCCCCAAAACTAAAAGCTGCCCATTTAAACAGACTTAGGACCAGAGATGTAACTCAGGGGACTGGAGCACATTCTGGATTTGATCCCTGGCACTGTACAGTCCCCCCAAGCACCACAAAGAGCCACCCCAAAGCTACACTGGGTGTGACTCCAAAACAAAACAAAGCAAAACAAAATAAAAAGAAATAGACCTCTTGGGCTTGCTTTCTACCACCCTGATAGAGAACAGAGCCCAAAGTAAGAAAATGTTGCTTTGGGATCAATGAAAAGAAAACAGTGGTTGCCCCAGTGGAATGTTTGGGGGGTGAAGAGACTCAAGTTGGTATCCAACATGTAAAAACAAAACAAAACAAAACCACCCAACCTTCCTGTTTCATTGTTAGAGTACTGAAAGAGCATTTAACGCCTTGGCTACTCTTAGGCACCTTCACTGTGGGTTGGAAAATGTCATGGTGGTAAATCATTAGTCTTCAGTGTCACAGAGCTGATTCTGCTCTTTGGTAATTCTAACAGATAATCCCTATGGAGTGCAACCCAGAAAGACAGATGGGCCCTTGTGGACTCTGTGATCTTCCTCCCTCCTCGTTTTTTTTCCCATTACTGACATTTCGGTGAAATGATAGACATTAGGCCAGGCCAGGCCTGTTGCAGCATCAGATGTATTCCCGAGGCATTGCTCCCTATCAAATGTTTTCTTGCTGCTCTGGCTCATGCAAAGAGTTTCCACCACTTTGCTTTCAGTGCTTGTGTGGAAATAGTTTTCTCAGTCACCATTCATTTATTTTAGCCAATTATTCCCCTTCCTATTAGGTTCCTGAAGCCTTTTTTTCCCACATTAGATTTACGAAAATTCTTTTGCCTATTTCCCATAGTGATTTTGGTTCGGAGTTTTTTGATGACGTTAGTTCCATTCCCATCTTCACACCCCTCTCCTAAACAACCCCGCCCCAGAAAGAAACCTTAGAGCCTCTGTACTCCAGTTAACTCACATTTCCATTTCCTTTTTTTTAATATTTTATTATACCATCGTGAGATATAAAGTTACAAAGATGTTCATAAGATGTTCATATTTGGGTTTCGGTCATACATTGTTCCAGCACCCATCCCTCCACCAGTCTCCATTTTCTACCATCAATGTCCCCGATTCCTCCCCTCCCTAGTCTGCCTCTGTGGCAAGTTTCTTAATTTCTTTCTCTTTCTTTCTCTCTCTCGCTTTTTCTCTCTCTCTTCCTTCCCTTCCACACTGTGGATTACAATACATACATTAAGAGGTTGTCATGTGTATCTTGCTGATACCAACCTAGAACTGAGCATTAAACACATTTCCATTTCTGTGTATGATTATCTTCTGTACACAGTACTGGCTGCTTATATTGTTCAGAGGATCCATATTTTTTTCCAATTAAAGAACTGTAAATTAGACTTGATAAGTATCAAGACATAAGTCTGTACAGACACTAATAAATAACTCAAAGAAAGTGAGCAAATTGATAACACTGAGAAATTACAGCTTAATGGCATAGAAGTGAAAGCATGCAAAAGCAAAATAAATATAACTTTAAGAACTGATTGAAGAGATCGAGAAACCTGAAAAATTTCCTAATCCAACCCCAAACCTCTTTCACCACCAGTGCCTTGAGGCCTCGCCAGGATACCTCTCTTCCTGTGGCCTTACCTTGCTCCCCTTGCCTTGGATAAAAAAATTGAATAGAAATAACAATAGTCGGGCCGGAGCCATAGCCCAGCGGGTAGGGCGTTTGTCTTGCACGCAGCCAGCCTGAGCCAGCGGGTTCAATCCCCAGCATCCCATATGGTCCCCCCGAGCACTGCCAGGAGTAATTCCTGAGTGCAGAGCCAGGAGTAACCCATGAGCATTGCCGGGTGTGACCCAAAAAAGCCAAAAAAAAAAAAAGCAAGGTTAAATTTAAGTGCACCTGCCTTGCATTCCGCTGACCTAGTTCCAGTCCCACATTTGGTCCTTAGAGCACTGCCAGGAGTGATTTCTGAGTGCAGAGCCAGAAGTAAGCCCTGAGTATATAGCCCAGTGTGAGTGTGGCCTAACTACGCCCCCATCCCCCAACAACATGTATGTGTGTGGTATGTGTATATGCATGCTTGATGTTCCACTATGAGTTGTAACAGCTAAATCCTGATATAACCTTACCCTGCCATTTGTTTTCTAGAGGCATTAGTTAATCCCTCTTAATGAATCCACCAGTGGATTTGGACAGGGCTGTAGATTTGAATTTCTCTCAGGGACAGTTATTTGCCCCAGTTGAAGCCTGGCCCATCTCAGCTCTTCCTGCTTGTTTTCTCCTTTGTGGACGTGCAGTCATGCAGGGAATAGACTGGAAACCCTGGTGATGAGAAGTGGCCATTGAATCAGAGAGAACTTGAGTGGACATAAAAAGTCAGTTATGTACATGCTGTGAACATGGAGGCATGCAGCATGTGACTTAAAAGAAAATGTGATTTGGGAAAGTGCCAGGAGCCCACATAACAATTCCACATTTATGATTTGGGGACTTACAAAGGCTAGAGGACATATCTCCTGTGTTTTTGCCATATCAGGGATGTGTTCTTTTAAGTTAACAAATATCAGTGATCATCTTATGTTGGTTGTTTCCCTCCGATGTCCAAATTCATGAGGTCCTGTGGAATGTTTTACTTGGGGCTAGAATAAATATCAGAGGAGTGACCCTTCTATTCCTAAGACAGGCAAGGTAGTATTGACTGTCCAAAATAAAGACAAAATTCTCACAAAGACAAGCGTACTGGAGAATGAAAGTAATGTTAAAGTTTTGAACATGAGGCTGGAGCTATAGTACTGTCAAATAAGTTGTTTGCTTTGCATGTGGCTGACTCAGGTTTTATAGTCAGCATCCCATGGGGTTCCCTATGCACCACCTAACCCTAACCACCAGTCGTCATTTCTGAGTGTAGAACCGGGACTAATCCCTGAGAATCATTGAATGTGCTCCCTGCAGCCTAAATAAAAACCAAAAACATCTAAATTTAGCACACACAGGAGTGCAGAGATTCTTGAAGTACGACCATCTAGTATCAGGGACTCTCTAAAAACCATTGTGCTCCAGGAGAAAGCAGGGGTCATGAACTCTGGTCATCACAGGGATGCTCGTGAGGCCACAGCCACAGACTTGTGCCCTCTTATAAACCCAGAAAATAGTTTTTATTTTTTGAGTTCCCAGACACTCTTTGATGTGCCAAGGGATAAAGGGTAAGGGCACAGGAAGAGAGGTATCCTGATGAAGCCTCAAGGCACTGGTGGGGAAGGAGGTTTGTAAGTGGACTGGAGAATGGGCACAATGGGGAGCAAGAGAGGCTACAGCGAAGCCTGGTGGCCCCAGCAAGCTGGTGGCAGGAGCTAATAGAGATCAGAGAGCCCTGGGCCCATGCCTGATTCGTCTTTAGATCTAAGCTTGGTCTTTTAGTACCTGGAATCTATAACTTGAGACTTGGTCTCCTCATCTGGGAACTGGGGGTGGAGGCAGCCTTTGGGTAAACCATCAGTCCTGGGCTCTCATGCATCCAAACTCATGGGCCTCCTGCTCACCTCTGGGTATGCTGATAGGAGTCTGCTGCTGTCTCTACTGACTGAAGCCACAAGGACTTCACTGGCTGTCTTACCCAGAGACAGGAGGTTTCCCAGTCCTTCACAGAGCAACTTAAGTTTAGAATCTCATAGAACAGCCAGCTCTGGAGAATGATTTGATTTGTGCTGATGTGCCATTCCTACTGATTGCATGTTTGGTTTTCTAGAGAGGGGGATTTTTATCAATGATTAGATCTGTCTTTATTTCCAAGCGTCATCGTTAGCTGCATCTGTTTGCAGTATCAAAATTATCTACAGGGGACTGGAGCAATAGTCCAGCAGGAAGGGCATTTGCCTTGCATGTGGCCAACCTGGGTTTAGATCCCTGGCATCCCATATGGTTCCTCAAGTGCTGCCAGAAGTAACCCCTGAGCATCTTGGTGTGACCCAAAAAAAGGAAAAAAAAATTCAAATACAATTTTCCTGGCGACAAAAGGGCATATCTGAAATTCAAGGCTATGAATTGCCCATTTTCTGCAATTGAGTTTATATGAAAGTGAGCACTTTTTAACTTCTGGTTTCTCAGCGAGGAAAGGCAATCTGTGTGACCCAAAATTATGGTGTGCATCAAAATTGTTCTTTTGGCAAATGTACAAAAATCCAATTAGTCTCCAAAGGACAAATTGTCTTTGGGGACTCGACTGATCTAAAATTCACGACCAAGTCTGGAAGAAAATAGTACTCGAGGATTTTTTAACACAGGCCCTCATATATTTAGGACTGTGTGAAACAGATTCTTATGTAAATTCAGTTGACCTTTCTAGCTTATATTGGGGAGGGGCCAGGGGTGCGGATTCTTGTATTTGGAAATGTTAGGCACCTTTAAGAGAAAATCCATAAATCATTTTTGGGCGTGCTATATTCATGTCAATAAAACGTCTGGTCACTGTGCTCACATTTAACTCACTTGCTTGGTTCATTATAGGGGTCTGCCAACTTGTTAATAAGATGGAAGAAAATTCTGGCCAGGTGAAGCCTTTCAACCGAAATGACGAGCAGTTTCTGGAAGCTTTTGTCATCTTCTGTGGCCTGGGCATCCAGAACACACAGATGTATGAAGCGGTGGAGAGAGCCATGGCCAAACAGATGGTCACCTTAGAGGTAGGGACCTGCAGACATACGCAGCCTATCCTTGTCTCTGCTGGTCACTCCTGGGGTTGCCTTATTAAAGATCAGAGGAGCACAGAGAAGCTTGCTGGGCTATTTGCCTCCATCAGCCCTCTGCTTGCTTGATCCAAAGCCATCCCTGACTATATTATGTTATGCCTTTCTCTCCCTATATATATATATATGCCTCTTAGCTTGCTTTGCCCTTCCCTATCTCTTGAGCTCCACCACTCTCCATGCATGCAGCACAATTCACCAGTATTTTAAAACTGGTGTTAAACATGTACCAGGTCATGTACCATGTCAGAGTTGGATTCTATGTCCTCAGACTCCATGGTTCCCTGGTATCACCCTGAACCAAGTCGTAGATGCTATACTGGAAGTGGTGTTTAGACTGGAGCTTCATCCCCAGCCAGGATGCCTGGGTAGATCAGGGTCTGTGTCCAGGCAATAGCCCCATAGATTTCTTCCTGAATCCAACTGGGGCAAGGTCGTCTGTGAGCCACTTCCAGAAGGCTTTGTTTTCAGATTGCCACCTTCAAGTGGAAGCTCAGGCACAGGGGTTTCTGCCCATCATTTTGTACACAGCCAAAAAGAACTGATATTCATATTCTAAAACCTTTTTTGTTTTTCCAAAAATTAAAAATTTTTCATCATATGTTGAGCCACCCACATGTGACTCCTAATGGGTTTCTTGTGTCGGTCACGACAGAACCAAAGTGTCTAGAGTTTTCTTTGATCGTTGTAGGAGTTATGTTATCCAAAATATGCATTTGATGGGGAAAACTTTGGGCTATTCTCTGTTGAAGAAACAACAAAGAAGATGGAGCATTCTGAGAGGTCTGAACATTCTCTCAGCCTCCTGAGTATGGAGTTCATGTCTGCATTGGCGTGACACAGATTCCTTCCTTCCCACCCGCAGGTTCTGTCCTACCATGCGTCAGCAGCAGAGGAGGAGACCAGGGAACTCCAGTCTTTAGCGGTAACTCTCTGCCCCTTTCTCTGTGGAAATCACCAGCCACAAACATCTGGTGCTGAGCTGTGCTCTCCTCAGGATCTCTGCTTCTCCTAGTGGCTTCCTAGACATTTAATCAGATGTAGTTCACAGACACTCCTAGAAATATCCCATCGATATGGCTTTCCCACAGGCCTTCAAAGGCACTAGTAATCAAAGCAATGATGGTGATAGCTGTTGGCTTGGAACACAGTGCATGATTCTGACGTTTCCCCCACTAATGGTTGTCATCTACCTTGGGTTTAAATTGAAGTTGTCAGTGTCTAGGAGGAGGTTGTTTGGATGAGGTAATGGCAGAGATTTGATAGTTTGGTGCCGACACTGCATTGTGGCGAAGTGAGAGTTGGTTTAAAAAAAAAATTCTGACCCTGAGGGTTTGGAGTGATAGTTGGAACAGGGCTCAAATAAAGGCAGCTCCTTGAATTCTCAAGTCTTTCCCAGTATGCTGAATGAGAGAAAAATTGTTGAGAAAATCATACTGATACAGAAGGAGAACACCCTTTGTTCTAGGTCATGACTGGGGTGGACTTGCTGGAAATGAATGGAAATTTGAGGCACTTGTGCCTTCAGGCTACCGAGGCTGACCTTCAGCAAAGACAACATAGAAGAAAGCTCTGTATGCGTGCGGAGAACCCTGTGAAGGGAGGGAGGTTTTTCACTATTGTTATCATGGAATACAACATGTTAAGACACTCTTTCATCTTCCCTACCTTTCTCTTGTCAGCTGCCCAGCTGTGCCAGGAAGGAAAGTCGCATGGGTTGGGGAATCCAAGTGACCTTCTAGTTGAGACATAGTGTGAACCAGGAATGGGGGAGACCAGAAGTCAAGGGGTCAGCCAACCTGCTGAGCCCACACAGTGCTCCACAGTGATGCCTATAAGGAGCTATTCAGGGGAGATTAAAGCTCTTTGCTTTGCCACTGGTGGCTACCAGTGGAGATAGGAAGAAAGTGGCTAGTAAATTGGGTAAAGGGGCTCAAATTTATTACAGTTGATACACACTGGGCTTTTGTTTGCAATAATGTGTTTATATTTTTCCATTTATTGTTTATTTTTGCTTTTTTGGGGGATCACACTCACTGATGCTCAATGCTCTCTCCTGAGTCTGCACTCAGGAATTACTCCTGGTGGTGCTCAGGTGACCATATGAGATGTTGGGGATTGAACCCAGGTAAGCCACGTTCAAGGCAATGCCCTATCTGCTGTACTATCACTACAGCCCCAATAATGTATAGTCTAATGAGAGATTAAACTAGCATGGGGTCAGAGAGATAGTACATCAAGTAAGGCGCTTGTCTTGCCAGAAGTAACTCCTGAGCATCGCTAGGTGTGACTCTAAAATAACATCTGCCATATCTTTACATATATGTTGGTAGCAGTTTGTATTCAAGGAATCACAAGTGCAAATAAAAAGGCATTTATCGTTTGTGGAAAAAAAAATAAAATAACAATACATGATAATAAAAAAGCAGTATTAAAAAATTAATGACACTCCGCCCCCCCCACCTGTGTTTGGAGGATGGTAAGATAATACAGGGTTTAAGGTACTTGCATGGCACATGGCCAACCCCAGTTTGATCCTCAGCACTGCCTGTGGTCCCCCAAGCACTGCCACAAGTAACTCCTGAGCACAGCCAGGTGTGGCCTCGACCTGCAATAGGAAGTCAGGGCAGATAGTGAGGATTTTCTGTGAATGTTCTGTGTAAAAGAGACGATGGAGGAGTTGCCTTGAGGGGTGAGGGGCCTGCTGGCAGGGCATGGCTTATTGGTCATAGTGATGTGTTGGTGTTTGTGTGCAGTGGCCAATCAATCTGAAAGCGGACAAGAAAAGGAAGAAGGTACTGGGTGAGTGTGAGGTTTGAGAGTCTAGCAATGAAAGGAGATCTGCACCATGACGAGGCTTCAGCTTTAGCAAGGCATTTATGAGACCGGAGTACAAGGAAAAGACGTACAGACACTCTGCATTTCTGGAGCCCTGACTTCTATCTGACAGGCTTGAAATTCTTCATGTGTGTTACCAAGTAGATTTACTTCTTCACTGCCATGGAAGGCCACTGTCCTATGATATGAACGTTGACAGTTGGCAGGTTCAAGAGTTTAGTTTTCCAAGCTTATTCCACCCACTTCCCCCTTTTTAGTAAAAAAAAAAAAAAAGACTATACCAAAGTCACCAGCTACCCTTGGATCAGTTCCAGCACCTGAGAAAGACAGAGAGAGAGAGAGCTGAGAAAGCACTGGTTTAGATTTTCCTCTCAGTATCTACCTCATAGTTCATAAAAGCCATGATTCAAACATAACAATAAATAGAAGAGGTAGACATTTTAGAAGAGAAGCCAGGACTCAGGACCACAGCCGAGGGCAGCCTTGAAGATATGTCCCACCTGGAGGGCTTCAATGGTCATGCTGGTCAGGATCTGAGCACCAGTCATTGATTCTTCTGGATTGGCTCTGATGAGCCCACTTGTTTGTCTGTGATTGGTTGACAAGAGTCTTCCCACAGAAGCTCTGTTGGGTGTGTTGTAATAGGCAGCAGATGGATGGTCTCGGGCTTCTGTTTTTGTTACCAAAGAGGAGAAAATAGGGAATTTCTGAACAGGTGGCACCACCCCAGCTTCCCCAGAATTCTCAATGTGGCAGAGATATGATGGAGTTGGTTTGGTTCCAAGAGATGGAGCCAATACTAAATCCAGGCAGCCCCCTATACCACACCCCACTGTAGCCTTCTGGAGAGAGGATGGTCTGGAAAGGGAGACAAGGGAATTAGGATGTGTGGCTGTTCTCAATTAAATCCCTGAGAGGATCTGGTTGTGACTTGGCAGTAGAGCTGGCTTGTGACTTAAGTCTTTCTTTTTTTAATTATTATTTTATTACACCACCTTTAGATATACAATTACAAGATGCCCATGTTTGAGTTTGGTTCTACAGTGTTCCAACACCCATCCCTCCACCAGTGCATATTTCCCATCACCAATGTCCCCATCTCCCTCTCCCTCCCCCAGCCCACCTCCATGGCAGGTTCTGTATCTCCTTTCTCCCTCTCTCCCTCTTCCTCTCCCTCTCCCTCTCCCTCTCCTTCCCTCCCTCCCTCTCTCTCCCTCCCTCCCTCCCTCCTGCCTACCTTTCCTACACATTGTGGAATGTAGTATATTCTAGGACATGATTGGTTCCATTAGTTTGATGGACCATGCAGCCGCTTTGCGGCGCATGACTTAGGGAGCCTCATGGTCAGCTGGGCTAGGGGAGAGCTGAATGCCAGCTCTCTCTGTTGCATCTGAGACTCTGCATGCTATGACTAGTCACCCTGGGGCAGTTCCTGGGCAGGGCAATCAGGCTCTGGGACAAGATAGAGAGGGGAAGGGGTGGCCCCAGTTCCATCTGATGAATGCTTGGCGACTTCTGCTTCTGGGGGGCCGCCTACCTGGACTCAAACTCTCTGTTAATCTGGTCTTGAAATCAGCGTCTCTCCTGGGCGGGTTCTGATGTACTGCAGCATCCTGACAGCGAAAATGGCAGCTATTGTGGTGGGCGAGTCTCATCTGGCTGCTTCCGGGGCCCCAGAGGTGATGGGCCCACTCCCAAAACCCATCTGTCCTCCTGGGAGCCTCATGGTCAGCTGGGCTAGGGGATAGCTGAGTGCCAGCTCTCCCCCATTGAGTCTGAGGCTCTGCATGCTATCCGAATTTCCAGTCTTGATCCCCAGCACTGAGCCTCACCAAAGAACTAATACTCAAAGAACATAAGTGCATGCGTACTTTTCCAAGTTCCAGTATTTTTCCATTTTTATTAAATATAAGGCTTTAATTGATACTGGTATTTGGCATATCAAATACGACATGGGTAGCTTGCCAGGCTCTGCCGTGAGCCCCTGAACAAAAAAAAAAAACAAATAAAGCCCCTGAACAAAAAAAAATCAAGAAATAAAATTAAATATATGCATATACACATTTTACTGATTCATATGCCTAGATACACCTATACACACATGTTATCTACATAAATACATGAAGAAAACAATACAGGAAGTTTTGTTCGTTTTGGGAGGAGCCACACCCAGTGATGCCCAGGGTTACTCCTGCCTCTGCACTCAGGAATTAATCCTAGCAGGGCATGTTGGAACACCATAGAGGATACTAAGGATCAATCTTGAGTCAGCAGCTATGGAGGGGGAGGGAATTGGGGACATTGGTGGTGGGAAATGGGCACTGGTGGAGGGCGGGTGCTGGAACACTATGTGACCGAAACCTCCAAACATGAACAACGTTGTAATTGTATATCTCACGGTGGTATAATAAAATGTTTAATTTAAAAATAACACATTTATATATATATATATATATATATATATACATATACAAGAACATGCATGTATGCATTACGTGCATATTTAAGCCAAATCGGAATCATTAAGTAGGAAGTCAAGTCATTCATTTGCCAAAAGACTAGCCTAGGGAAATTGATGATTTCTACCTGAAAGATTAAACTTCTTTGGGAGCTTTATCTTGTGAAATGGGCTATATTTATTTTGTGTGTTCTTTAAAACATTTAAAGTTGTGAGCAGTTTTTCAGTTATTTAAAATGTTTCAAGTACTCTTTATGTCAGCTTTAATTGTCCATTTGACTAGTCCTTCTAGGGGTTAGAGTTTTGAACTCACAGCACTCAGAGCTGAGAATGGTCACACGGAAGAGTTTGTAGATCCTGTAGGGTTTAATTGGTTCTTAAACGAGGGCACAGTTAAACTTCACTGTCTGAGATTTAAAATGTGTGTATAGAGTAATCTCATGTTAGTGCAAAAAAAAAAAAAACACTGACATTAAACTTTGCTTTCCACTTTGAAAATAGTACTGGTGTTTGTCTTTTGGGCGTTTTGTTTTTTTCTTAAATCTGGAAAATTTTTTCTCAGTTACGTGTAGAATTTCAGCAAGAGGAAAATGCCTTAGAAGAAATGGAAATTGCTCTATTGGCAGTATTGTTCCAAACCATCTGTTGTTCCAGTTGGAAGAGAGATTTTTGGCAGCTGTGCTGAAATGTAGGGTTACATAGCTCGTAGGTCAAGCTATTCATTGAAGTGGGTTGAAATGCAGCAATGGATTTCAGTGCTTGTTTTTGTCCCCCTCGCACAAATGCCTCTGTGGCCACACAGGTGCTTGCCTGGTGCCGTGATTACCAAGGCTGAAATCTTTGAGTCTAGTTTCTAATTGCTGATCCCCATCTAACACTCAAGTTGAAGAAGTGGTCAATTTTGTTTTTAACATTTATTTTTAAACATTGGTTATTAAGAAAATGTAAAAATGTACGTATCTTATATATCAGAGTAAATAACCAGGATCCAGAAAAGTTCTCTAGCTGTAAGAGTTAATTTGGTTGACAGGAAGCTCAGAGTCCTGCTGAGATAATATTTTTAGTTTTGGTGTTCCTTTTTTCTTTTTTGACAGTGTCAAGGACCAAACTCAGGGCTTCCACTGGGTTTGCAGCATCCTCACCTCTTTCATTCTGAATTTATTTATTTTTAACTTAATTAGGCATTGTGTACATTAGGGCCTTTGCACAGCATTTTGTCATGTTCCTGGCTGACAACATCACTCAGTTAGGGGTCATAAGCCTCCTTGGGAGTCCCCAGGATATACCCAGGGAGCCTCAGGTGAAAGTCACGTAAGTGGAGGACCACAGCTTGAGACCATGGGGGGCCTCTGGAGAGGAGGGGGTGTGCACAGGAACGTCAGAAGGGGAACCACAGTCAGAAAAAGGTTGGGGGAGTTGGGGAAAGGTTGAAAAGGTCAAGAAAGGAAGGCCCAAGAGTTTAACAAAAGGCTTAGTTGTGTTTCTCAGCCCTTTTCCGACCTGGTCCTCTTCTAGCTTGCTTCCTTCCTGTGGTCCTTCTGTCCTTATCAGTGACCTCCCTAGTTTTATAGTGTTCGCCTGATTTATGTGGATTTTCACCCATGTCCCCCTTGGAATATCCTAGGAACATACAGTCCTAGGGCCCCCTACAGGTCACGTATGGAAGCCCCCAGTTGACAAAGCCTGGTGTAGAATATGAAGTAGACTCTTATTTTTTTTATTGCTCACAGTAACAAGATGTGATGGATTCTGCTTGATTCGTCTGCTTTCCCATATCAGGCAAATCTCTGGTTCACTCTGGTTTTCTTAGTGGATCACCTCCAGTGGACACCTTCACTCCCAAGTGTGGGGGCACCACTCGGGAGCTTATTTGATAGCCCTGGATGCCATCCAGTCCTGTGTGGGTTTGTCCTTGCTAGGCCTAAAGATTTACTTACATAGATAGTTGTAGGCAGATTCTTGACATAATTATAAACCTTTCTATGAATAGGTTTAAAAATAATTTGTGCCTATTCCTTATCAAAATGTTTTAAAGTTATATAGTGTTAGAGGGTATCTTAGCATGCTTTCCTTGCTTGATTTTCTGTAAGCTCCAAGCCCACACAATGGTTGCAATTCCCCCTCCCCCTTTTGCAGGAATATATTTCTCATCCACATTTTGTTTTTCGCTCATGAGGTGCCTGGGAGGCATGGTGGGTTTTAACCCTGGCCTGCCACCCCAGCAGAGCCTCACAACAAGCCACACAACCCCCTACTCCATGGGGGCCGCCATTTTCCACATCCAGACTTCCCACTCATCACAACTCCACCCAGCAGACCAGACTATCACAGCCCAGATCATCGACACCCACCCTGCAGCAGTGTTTTTTTTTCAATCCAGCCCAGGTATGCTGAACCAGAGACTCTCAGACATGGGGCAGAGCTGCTACTTGCTCTCCCTGTGCCCAGCTGCTCATGAGGTGCCCGGGAGGCATGGCGGGTTCTAACCCTGGCCTGCCACCCCAGCAGAGCCTCACAACAAGTCAGACGACCCCCTACTCCATGGGGGCTGCCATTTTCCACATCTGGACTTCCCTCTTGTCACAACTCCACCCAGCAGACCAGATTATCACAGCCTTCTCGCGCGGCTGCTTGCAGCTGCGTGGTTCATCAATAAATGCTTTATTTAGAGGTGACTTCAAGAGTATGCCACCTGCGCGGCAAGCCTGGCAAGCTGCTCGTGTTGTAGTTGATATGCCAAATACCAGTAACATTTATATTAGGTCATTCCCATGACCTAATATAATGGTTTGAGGCTCTTTATGTTCCTGGAGCAAGTGGATGCCTTTGGGTTCTACTAGCATGAGACAGGACATATGGAGATATTACTGGTGCCCGCTCTAGCAAATAGATGATAAACAGGAAGATCGTGATCATGATCGTGATCCACATTTTGTTTTTCTAATAGAGAAAATTATTTCTAACAGCTACATAAATTAATTGTATGGGGTTTAGTTTCTTAGGAGGGGGGCATGCAGTGACCAGGGTTGGGCCACACCTGGAGATAATCAAGGTTTACTTCTGGCTCTGCACTCAAGAATCATTTCCTGGCAGTGTTTGGGGAACCATACTGGATGCCAGGGATCAAACTTGGGTCAGTTGTATGCAAGGTTATAGTATTGTTCTGGCCCCAGGTTTTGTTTCTTTAGGGACACAATTTGGTGGATATTGAAAGTGGGAAAGAGACTAACATGAGTGCCTGGATCGGACAGGTGGCTGGCAGCACATTGCTGTCGCTAGGAGCATCACCCCCTCAAGGTGGGTTTCATGATGTGGAACAAGGAGGGAACTTAGAATTCCTGTTCTGAGGAGCTCACTGGTAGCTGCCAGCAAACTCAGCACATACCTGTTGTTTGACATTGCAAACACCAAATTTTGTTATTTTCTAAGAGTGAAATGTGAAGATGTTTTGGGAGGTGCTACCGTCGGCTTAGGTTAAAGGAAGCCATATTTATAACTACAAAAACATTTCTCAGTCATCTTTCATCAAAACTAATTTCAATCAAATTGAAAATTGTTTCCAAAAAAAAAAGATGCATTGAGGAAAATTCTTTGTGTGCGTCACATGTGCATGGACCAACTCTCCCAGAGCAATAAGACAGAAAGCCTTTACAAAAGGCTGATGCTAATTGGAAAAATTTGACATTTTCCTGATGATCCAGTTCAGTTGTGGCCTTTCTTTTTTGAGACTCACTTTCTGAGTAACTGGGAAATAAGGAGCCTTTCTTAACTGTGGGCCATCAGGAGTTGTTTCTGGAATTGTTCCTTGGCTCCTCAGACCTGAGCCTTGCGACCTTGCCTGTTCAAGGATGGCACAGTGAAACAGATGGTGCTGCATGTCTTTATTTTCTTCTGAGGTTACAGGAGGCTTGGCTGTCAGCTAAATATAAACCCTTTGCTTGAGGCAACGACCCAGAGTAAGAACAAGGAACTCAATCAAGTGGTCATTATATTTACTGTAGCTAAGTGTTATGAATCCCATGAACTGAAGTCTTTTCAAGCTCCAGGAGACTATGCCTTTGATAAAGGCAATATATCTCTTAAACATTTAATTTCTGGGTCAAAGAGACAGTACTAGGGTTAAAACCTTGCATGTGACTGACCTCAGGTACCTCTAGCACTACATATGGTGCCATGAGCACCTCCCTGATCACCATTGGCTGTGGCCCCAAACCCCTTGTTCCCTCCCACCCCCCAAGTTTCTCTGTGGAACAAGAAAAAGGGTGTTTTGCATACTTGTATAAAAGGGTCAGTGTGTCCCTGTTGTAATAAATAGCTGATCAAAGTACATGCTATTGTTTTACTTAAGACCCTGAAAGAAACTCAAGGAAGATTCTAACTTGAAAATTAGTTGGCTGTGTTATTCAAGGATTCCCAGAGAAACAGAATCTGTAGGCTGGCGCTAGATATAAAAATGTCTCATTTCTGAGGAATCAGTTGGCACAACTGTGAGACTTGTGGCAAAAGTGGGGAACCCCAGAAGCTGGTGACATGGTTCAGATGGGTCTGAAGGCCAGTGAGTGGGACCTGATGGTGAATCTCCAGAGAACCTGATGAGATGAGATCCCCACTCTTGTGCCCAGCAGACAGCTTCATTGGGCAATGCCCTTAGAGAGGAACACGTCTTCTGAGCCCACTGACCAGCATGCTGAGCTTCTCCCCGAACACCCTTCCCTGTCATCCCTAGAAAAATGTTACATTTGGGTACCCGTAGTTCACCACCTGTGGCCAAAATGTTTTGTGTGTGCTTGCATTCTCAAACTTTGTGGTGTTAGAGATCTCTGTGTACCAACATACTTGTGATACTTTAATAACTCAGTCATTGGGGCTGGAGACTAGTTTCAGGGGTTAAAGTGCTTGCCTGGCATATGAACAACCTGAGCATGGTCCCCAGCACCACATAGGTGCTGAGTACAGAGCCAGGAGTGAACAGCACCAGGTGTGGCCCCAAACAAAAAAAATCAAGACAAATAACTCAGCATTGATGTCTGTCACCTTGATCAGACTGCTCCTGAGTCTCATCCTTGTTACCTTTCCATGAGTGCTCGAGACCTTGGTTTGTCAAATGATTGAATTAGTATGTTTCTGGAAAAAATCCAGATTCTTTTCATCTAGCATGATCTGGCAGAACCTTGCTTTCTTTGTCTTTAAAATGTCTGTTGAATAGATTGTACATTCCCCTTCCTCGTTTGATAGAGGAACAAACATAGACGTTGAGCATCCTCCAGACCTCCTCCTCACTGGCACACCGTCTCTGGCCTTTTCAGCAGGTTTGGGCTGAACCCCACTGGTTCCCAATCCTGTAGGTTGCCAGAGCACAGCTTCGCCCCTCTGTTGCGTGTGCTGACTCCACTCATTCCACCTCACACTGCCAAGACGCCCCTCTCTCCTCTCTCCCCACACCTCCTGTCCCATTTCCACAGACCCCCCATCATGGCTATTTTTTGGTGATTTTGGCCAATTTGATTGCTCTGGTTCCTTTCTCTGAACAGGCCCACACACGCTGTTCCAAGCAGAATGGCTTCATCTTTTGTAACAGCTGAGTGGTACTCTGCTGAGCATCTGGGCATAGGGATCACATCTGCTTTATCAGCTGTGATGGCTGTTCAGGCTGGTTCCCAGACTTCCCCTTTTCACCATGTGTCCCCTCCCCCCTTTTCCTACTGTTACTCAGAAGAGTTACTTGTGCTGGGAGTTACTCCCTGTTGGTGATGAGGGGCCATGTGGTGCTGGGGATTGGATCAAAATTTAGACCTCCCACATGCAATGCATGCATAGCAGTGCCCTAAGCCATCTCTCCTGGCCCTTATATTTCTGTTTTATGGTTTTCTTCTGCTGAAATGTAAATGAGGTGGCCAAGCCAGGAATTTACCAGCTGGAAGCCAACTTGATATTTAGCTCCTTATCAGTAAGATGGTATTTGTAACAATTAGTTTTAAAAAATCACGGAGAAATGTGTTTATTTTTGGTGTGGGGGCCACACTAGGCATTGCTTAGGGATAACTCCTGGCTCTGTATCTGAACTCAGAAATCACTCCTGGTGGTGCTCAGGAGACCATATGGGATACCTGGAATTGAACCTGGATCCAAGTCCCAGGTGCAAGGCAAGTCCCCTACCCACTGACCCAGTTCCACACTGAGAAATGTAAAATGCATTTATTTTTCTGAATATTCCTTCTTCTCTAACCTAGTTCTCCCAAACAAATCCAGTTTCCTTCTTAATATATTTCACTTCCAAAGTCAATTAAAAAATTTTTTTTTCTTGTTTTTTGCAAGAAGAGAGAGAAGATATCAAGGCATTTGAGTCATGAAAAGCTAAATTAAGTGAAGAATGTTCTTTAAAGAATCACCAGAGACACCATGGTTTCTTTACGAGTTTGAATAGCACAGACAATGAAAGACCACAGATATAAAATGAAATCCTTCTCCCCTCTCCACTGAGTTGCTTTGCCACTCTGAATGTTTAACCCAGTGAGGTTTTGTCTCGAGTTTCCATTCTATGCTTAAGTTGCCACAGATCAAAAGTCCCAGCTGTAAGGGAATCTAACTGTATTGGAATTAAGCACTGAAATATCCAAAGGCAGTTGCCTCATTTTTCACAGGTCCTGGCTGTGGTGGGATTTGGGGATATCTCAGTGCCAAGAGTTGAACTGGATTGGATGATTCCACCATAATATTCACATTTGTAGCTTCTTACTTATGAAATCTTTAAACTATGCTATTTCTGTCTGTCTTCCATCTCACATTGAAGTGTTACTCTATCCCCAGAGGAAGAGTCTGAAATCTCACTTGGCCAGCTCGTTATCTGTCAAAAGAAAAACCTGTAAAAATCCTGGAATTATTTCACCCATCACCCTAACCTAGAAGTACCACATGCTTTATTTAGCTCATGCTGTCGGTGTAGTGTGGAGTTTTCGTTCTCTAGAATGGCTATTGGACTCCTGGTATGTTGTATGTAAATCGCCTTTGTCCCCATAGGTGCCTTTTGCTTGAATCCTCTGCTGATGGTTACTCTCCAAATGGCATCCGACGTTGTCATGACATGTTAGTTGCTGATCCTCAGTGTCCAGGACTACAGGGTCTACAGGGAAATGTCCGAATGTCCATGGAGTGAGCTGGGAAAGGAGTCGTTTAATGGTGTGGCTGCACAGGGTAGAAAACAGATTCTGACTCAGGGGAGAGAGGCCTGAGCTGAGTTGGCTGAGTCTGTCCAACACTGAGGAAGGAGAGGAAACTTCCTGTTGTATGAGTCAAGATGTCCCCGGGAGAAAACATCTGTTGAGTGCTGGGCTTTTGGGGCGGAAGCAGCTGTTGGCTGCTTTGACTTAAAAGGTGGGTCCATCCCACCTGTACATGGGATCAGGGCTCCCACTGGAGCAGGCTGCACCCCCTCTGATGGGGAGGGATCAGACATCCTTAATCTGCACATATGGAGTCTTCTCTCAGCCTCTCTTTCAGCACTGAGAAATTAGTATGGGGCCAGGAGGAGGGACTCAGAATCCCAGAATAAATAAAAAGGCAACACCTCTGATCCCCAAACACCAAATCATATCTCCTAAGACCCACCCCAGACCTCTGGAGTCTGAACCACTGAGTGTGTATCAGAGTGGCTCAGGGGCTGCATGACTTGTTGGAGGCAGTGTCCACCCTACACAGGGGGCTGCCTCATCCCCCGACAAGCTGCAGGAAAGGAGCCTCTCACGTTTAAGTTTTTATACCTGGAAAGCAGGGCTAAAGTGTCTGCTTTCTCAGCCCTGGAGGATTCTACGCTAGGTGCTTGTCCATCATCTTTATCTTACTCAGCCCCCTCCCCCTCAGGGCAGGCCCCTCAGAGCAAGTACAAGGTGAGTGTGCAGAAGGTGTGGTCAGGGGCCAGGGCTGCTAGGCTACATCCCCGGAGCCTGAGAGCTGCTTCCAGGTTCAGTTGCAGGGTGGCCACTCCATTACCACGCCCACCCACCCTTTCCCACCAGTGAGACCCTCTCTTTTTCCTAAGGGAACAGTTCCTGTACAAAAGACATTTCTCAGTTCAAAAGCAAACAAATACGGTTATCTACTGTCCCTGCTGCTAACCCGATCAGCTTCATTTCGTTTTCTTCTCCACCCTGGCCTCAGGCTGCTGTGGTGCCCTCCGCCCAGACCCTGAAAATCACTGACTTCAGTTTCAGCGACTTTGAGCTGTCCGACCTAGACACAGCCCTGTGCACCATCCGGATGTTCACTGACCTCAACCTGGTACAGAACTTCCAGATGAAGCATGAGGTAGGTGTGGGATGGGCCTTCGGACAAGAGTATGAGCGTGAGAGTGTTTGAGCATGTGCGAATGTGTGTGAGAGTGAATGTGTGTGGAATGCATGTGTATGAATGTGCCTGTTGATGTATGTCTGGGAGTGTGTATTTGTGTGTGAGATGTGTGAGCATGTGTGTGTATATATGAATGAGTTTACATGTGTGTGTGGAATGTGAGAGTGTGCGAAACTGCATGAGACAGTGTGGGGTATATATAACTTTCTGTATGAGTGTGTGTCTGAGAATGTGTATGAATAAATGTGTATGGATGTGTGTGCGTGGATATATGAGTATGAAGGTGAGTGTGTGAGAGAGAGAAAGAGAATGACCACTTATCTTCTGTGATTAATAGCGTTCTACTTTAATGCATGAGAGGAAAAGATAATGGTTGGCAGGAGTTGAGGGGTGAATTGCCCCCTAGTTGAGGGGGTGAAAGTGGCCGGAGGAGCAGCTGGAGAGAACAGTTCACGATCAAACTTCTCAGAACCCTGCACACTCCAGAGAGGGAGATGTGGCTTTACCCTGAAAGCAGCAGTGTGGCAAGGAATGTAGAGCTGAAAGTAGTGGGACCCGATTGCAGAGGTTGTGGTAACACAGGACAAGGAAGGACCCAAATGTGGGGGGCACCCTTCAAGCTAGGCAGGGGAAGGACTGATGAGAAGCCAAACTCACCCTTGAGTGGGTCTTCATATGAGATGTGGATGAAAACTGGTTTTTACCTGTTGCCATCCTCATTTGTCTTGCAGAAAATAGCAAACTGTAAGCAATACCTTCCATACCAGCCTAGCGATGTAGGTCATTGCTCATAATATATATTTTTGGTGACCAGCAATGAATGTTGGCAGAAAGGACTGTTGGGAAAAAGAATTCAGTGATTTGCCTTGGAAGGTTTTGTTTAGCTTGTTTTTCTGGTTAGCAAGGTCTCCCCTATTTTGCACCCCTTTAATTCATAAAATTTTACCCATTACCGTGGAGCAAGGTCTGATCTTTCCAGCCATCTCAGGCCTCAGCATTTGGAGCAGAACTGACTTTCTGGTAATGGTGTCAGTGGTCCTAGAACAATCTGCCAGGATCTAGTTCTTGCCTTATTCAAGCCAAGTTAATATTACTCTTTCTGGGGCCAGAGCCATAGCACAGTGGGTCGGGTGTTTGCCTTGCGCAGCCGGCCCAGGTTCAATCCCTGGCATCCCATATGGTCCCCCAGGAGCACATTCAGGAGTAATTTGAGTGCAGAGCCAGAAGTAACCCCTGAGCATTGCCAGGTGTGACCCCCAAAAAATATTACTCTTTCTTTGGTTGCAAACAAAGTAGCTCTCTGCAGCTAACACTTGGCAGTATCGTAGAAGCTCTCGTGAGACATGGGTTAAGTCAGTGCTTTCAGCTCAAACATGGATTTCAAGAGTCTTGGTCCTCATCCCTATTTCACAAATGAAGAAACTGCATTAGGGTGGAAGGGTAAAAAAGATCGGGAGGCAAGACCATGGGTTTGAGGCCAAGCCCTGCAAGGGATTCACTCTTATTTCCTTGGGCCGTTTGTCTACACACATGTGTGATGTTCTCTGCAGACACTTGTGTGTTCTGCCCCGTGCATACATTCACTGGGTGTGTTCTTGTCAAATTCTGAGGCTGGATTTCAGAGGATTCTGTCTCCCCCTGTTCTCTCTGATATAGGTAACTACACTCACTTTTTAAAAACCTTTTCAGTTCATGGGACAAAACTTCATTTGGTGGGGGGGGAGGAGGGGAACCGGGACGTTGGTGGTGGGAGATGGGCACCGGTGGCGGGATGGGTGCTGGAACACTGTATGACCAAAACCCAATATGAACTTTTTTAATTGTATATCTTTGTAATTGTAAAAATAAAAAAATTAAGAAAAAAAAAACTTCATTTGGAACCACATGTTCTAAATGTCCATCCCAGTTCCCTTGCTTGCTAGCTGGAGATTAGAGAGTGTCTCCAATCCCATCCCAGTCCTGAGGTCTCCATGGTTTAAGAAGGCACAATCCTATTGAAATGGCTTGGCCATAATATAGGAGAATGATTCTTTTATCTACCTTCCAGATTCATCCACTTCCAGATTCATCCACTCACAAGTGTCTACCTGACATGTGCATGTTAAATGCAAGCAGCCGCCGAATCCCTGTGCAAGCTTTCTTTTCCCTGCTACTTTCCCCAGGGCTGTGCTCTGTGTTTAGCACACCCAAGTAGTATGCCAGGAGAAGCACATACTTATGTTCACATTCCCCACAGTGTAGTAAATCTTTCAGAATTGATGAGTGGCCGTGCTCTCTGATGCTAACACAGACATGGAGTAGCCCTGCTGAAGACTCAGCATTCCTGGAGATTGATTGGACTGTCTTTACCCTTGGAATTTGAGTCAGACCCAGCTTGGGATTGTCCTGCTTCAATCTCAAAGACATTTTTTTTAATGGTGACACCAGTGTAACTTGGGGTGTATTATGTAAAGCAATAATAATATCAATAACCAAGCTGAAGCTTTCCCTAGCGATGTCAGCCTATTTGAAAAGGAATAGAGAGCAAATGACAGTTCAGGATCTGATGTTCAGGTCCATCTTGGATGCCGCACCACTTTGCCTCACTACCTGCAGGGCCAGCGGCTGGCCATGAATCCCTGAGTCTTCTGGCATTCACAGGACATGCATTTCTGTGCCTGGTTGGCCTGCCCCCTACAGGCCAAGTTGCTCATAACCTCTGTTTCTAGACTCAGGCTCTCTATCTCTGAGAGATGATACCTTTATTGCCATGCACAAAAGTCCTGTCTGTGCACTATCATGTTTGGGGTATGTGGATGTAGCACAGTGACTCCTTGCTGGAATTCACCCAGGTGGGGCCCTTTTGTGCTCATGGTGGGTGGAAATAGTCCTGCTGTTCCAAGAGTGGGGAGGCAAAGGTGCTTCACCCAGTACCTGGAGCCCCATCATGGAGCCATCATCACTGACAGACTTTATTTCTCAAAGGTTCTTTGCAGGTGGATCTTAAGTGTCAAGAAGAATTACCGGAAGAATGTGGCCTACCACAACTGGAGACATGCCTTCAACACAGCACAGTGCATGTTTGCCGCACTGAAGGCTGGGAAGATCCAGGTTAGTCATTCTTTATGGATATTTCTTGGTTGGTTTGTTTCAGATATTTTGTTGTTGTTTTTTTTTTCTCGATTTTTTGGGTCACACTTGGCTATGCTCCGGAATCACTCCTGGCTCTCTGTACTCAGGAATCACTCTTGGGGTGTGCAGGGGGACCATATGGAATGCTGGGAATCAAATCTGGGTTGGGGGACCCCTTACCCACTGTACGATCATTCTGTTCCCTATTTTGTTGTTTCATTAGTAAAGAGTGTATTCTTTCAGAGTGTTTTCTCCCCCTTAACATTTTCATGATTGCACATAATACTTCATGCCCCTTACTAGAGACTAACCTTGAAATATACTCATTTGGTTTCAACTCTGTTGTACCTGTCATACTAAAATTTTTTTTCATTATTTTCTATTTTCTTTTTTTAAAATATTTTTATTATACCACTATTAGATATACATTCTTTTCTATTTTCTTTGAGCTACACCTTGTGGTATTTGGGGGCTGCGCTCTCTGGCTCTGTGCTCAGGGCATCACTCCTGATTGAACCAGGCCTCCCTGTGTGCAGAGCATGAACCCATCCCTTTGAGCTATCTCCTCAGCTCTATTTAAAAATATTTTTGAAATAACTCCATCTTAGCCAGAAGTAGTCTTTGGGGAATGAATTACGGACTTTCTTCAGAGGAAAACCATGGCAATAGGTGAAGTGTCTTGTTTCCCAGGTTCTCATTCTCCTGCTTCACTGCTGAGTTGCCCCCGATCTGCTTGATTACGGCATCTGGCTGTGTGAATGATAAGTCTAGAATCTCTACCACATTTTCTGTGGCACAGTGAATTTTTTTGTTAAGAACATTTCATAGAAAGAGCGTTGTGGGCGGGCGATAGCCCAGCAGGTAGGGCGTTTGCCTTGCCGCGGCCGGCCTGTGCCGGCCTGGGTTCGATCCCGGCATCCCATATGGTCCCCGAGCACCGCCAGGAGTGATTCCTGAGTACAGAGCCAGGAGTAACCCCTGAGCATCGCCGGGTGTGACCCAAAAAAAAGCAAAAAAAAAAAAAAAAAAAGAAAGAAGACGTTGCTTTCATGCACATTGACCAGAGGAAGTGGACAAAGATTAATACTGAAAAATGATTGGATCTCTCCAGCCCAGTTTTATCCATGTTTCCATCTCCTGATTGTGACTTCAGGAGTCAACTCTAGGAAAGTGATTCCTGGCTCCCCATCCTGTCGGGCGCTCGCCGGGGTCCCCGACAGTGCCGGGAAGCGAGTTCCCTTCTACCTCCGAAGCCGGCGAGGAATGGATGAACACTCAGGAATCCGATGCAGTTTTAAAGGCTTTACTTATCACAGGTTCAGGCATACAAATCAGCAAAAGGAAAAACCCGATGCTTAGGATTCCAGGCTAGAACCCCAGCCACGTGTAGGCCAAGATGGCGACCACCACGTGTAAAAACTTCCAAGGGGAATAAACGCTCACAAGGCGAGATCCCACAGGAAAGAAGACCGGGAGAGCGGGGAACCGGCTAGTTTATACTCCTGCAACTCAGACCTTCCTCCCATTGTTATGGAAAGCAGAGAGTGTTAAATGTCCTTAGATAATCCCTCCCTGCACCTCACCTAGGCCCTTTAGTGTGCTAATGCAGCGGCCCTTAAAAGGAGTCCTGCAACACCATCCTAGTGTGTTTAATTCCAAGTGTTTGCATTTGTCTTTTGTTACTGTTTTGTGTGCTATCAGGGCCACGCCTGGCAGTGCTCAGGGGTTGTGCAGTGCTTAGTATCAAGCCTTCCTTGTGCAGGGCCTTGCTCTGTCCCTTGAGCCACATCCCCAATTCCGTGTGTGTGTGTGTGTGTGTGTATGTGTTTTAATAAATTCCATAAATGTTACTCTCCATGCCCACTCCTCGAGGTTTGGCACAGCCTTGAACTCTCTATGTGTAGAATCAGTGGTTGTAGGCCAGGAAGCATTTGAAACTCTCTAATAGTGTTACTGCTGTCACTTCAACCATTTAAGACATAGGGCCGCCTTCTTCTGGAGGGTTGGGAGGGAACACAAGTCACGCCACCAAAGGTGTCCCTTGCTTTTTTGTGAATAATGCTAACATTTTGTGTGTCATTCACATCCCATGTAGCTTGCTAAGGGTTTTTTGAGAAGATAATCACTCCCACTGTGTTTCCGTCTGGAGTCCCACACAGGGCTTAGGGGATCCATGGGCCATGCAGCTCACAGGGCAGTTCAGTGCTAGCATCTGAGGTCTTGATACTCTGTGAGCCCCTTAGTGCTGGGACTACCAGGGTCTTGCCCCCACAGTGTGCAGGACGGTGTACCTGGGAGACTTGGGAGCCTCAAGGCGATGTCCAGCTGTGCTGAGGCCCACACAGTGTCAGGGGTCACCCCAGCACCGTGTGTCTGCAGAGTCTAGCTCTGTACCATCTCCCCTGGGGAAACAACTTCCATTATTTATGAAGGATATACCATAACCGACTCCAAAGAGCAGCTATTTAGACAGAGCCTGTGGTTTGGAATACAGTGTGCCACTTTTCATATTGTATTTTACTTGGATATACATGGTGGTGCTCAGGGATTGTTCTTGGTGGGGCTCTGGGGGACCAAATATGAGTTGACTCCATGAAAGGCAAGCACCATTACCCACTATGTGGTCTCTCTGGCCCCTCCTTTTTTTAGTTTTTGTTTGATTGGGGGCCACTCCTGGTGGGACTCTAGTGACCAGATATGTTGCTGGGAGTAGAACCCAGGTGTCAGTCTGTGAGGTCTGCTTTCCACATGGATTCACATCACATCCCTGTGAACCCTAGGTCTGCTGGAAGTTCGGAGTGAGCATTCACTGTGCTGATTGCTGATCTGTGCTGATGTTGATCCTTATTTAGTTTTGCTTCTTTCCCCTCCTTTAATTGGAGCACTGTGATTTGTAAAACTATCAATGATAGCATTTCATGCATGCAACTTTCCAGCATCCCATCTGCCCCACTGTCTGCTTCCCACCACCATTATTCCTTGTATGGGGTGATCATTCAGTGGCAGTGATGGGTTTTGATCATGGGAGGCACTAGATGCATGTCTGTTGCCAAGTGGCAGTGGTAGTGATCCCATGAGCGACAGACAGAGTGCCCCTGGGTCCTCGCAGGCTAGGCGCAGAACAGGTCCTCTGTGCCACAAAAAGCTGCTTGGGCGACAAGCAGCCACACGATGCTGGAGAGAGAGAGGTCTAATGCCCTTTGCTGAGGCTATCTCTTCTCTCTCTCCCCATGTCTGTTGTCATTCAGAACAAGCTCACCGACCTGGAGACCCTTGCACTGCTGATTGCGGCTCTGAGCCATGACCTGGACCACCGCTGGGGTGAATAACTCATACATACAGCGGTAAGCACCCTTCCCAGGCCACACAGATGGTGCTAACTCCCAGTGCAGGACTCTCTTGCGGGAGGCAGAGCCGCTGATGTCAGCATTTGGTGGCACCAAGTGTCAGTGGTTCATGGGCCCCTAAGTCACTCTCGTTTTATTGAAGGAAAATGAGAAAAGCAATAGAAGGGCAATATGGGGTGGGTAATATGGGGAAATCGTTTCAATGCTGGAGTTGTTGGAGGTGTTAGAAAGATAATTCATGGGCTGGAATCTGGGTTCTGCATGCATGCAGACTCAATTGCCAGCACTGCACGTTCCTCAAGTACGGCCCAAAATGACAGCTGGAGCACCAAAAAATATTAATGTTGCACATCTTCATTTCACTTGGTAATTACCAGGTGTTGCCTCAATGCAGCCAGCTTAGGGAGGTTCCTTGGGACTCATCAGAAGCTACTTGGGGACTGATTTTGAATCTCTCAATGGAAGTATCAGATCTCCTTACCAGTCCTATGTGTGGATTCATACAGAACCTGTACAGTAACAGTTGAGATGCTGAAGGTGACATCACTGTACATCAGACTATTCTGAGCCACTGCAACTGTTGTAGTTTTCCTCCAGCAGTTCAGTTGCAGAGCCAAGGTGTGCGGCAGCCGGTCTCACTCAGCTGAGCATATTTCAAGGATGCAAGTGATGTCACTAGTGACTAGATCCCATAAGGATATTCCAGATGTCGGTCTGCTATCTGGAGGGGAATCAGAAGGCACTCAAATCATATTCCCTTTAGCTAAATAAATGGAAAACTTCATGTACAAAGAATTGTAGCAATGTAGCAGCCACGTCCTCTGCTGACCTTAGATGGGAAAAAACAGTCGAGTCCCTGCCGGCATATTGGAGATGGTTGTTTCCACCTTAAACATCTCATGTTTGGGACAGCTGGCTGGGAGACATGTCCTTTGCCCCCTGTTGTTGGGTCCTGTGCCTCATAATTATTGACTCAGGAATATTTATGAACAGGAACAAGCCATGAAAAGATTACACTGTCCAGAACAGAATGTTGCTCAGGTAGATCGCGCTGTAGCTGGTGCTGGCAGTGCTGGGATCGGTGCTGCTGCTGGTGGAGGAGTTGTTGGAGGCGAGCATTGGGGCCACCCCTTCTGCCCCCAAGAACTGAATCGCCCATTTGCACAGAGATACTAAGTGCACAGAGGCTCTAAGAAACCATCCTGCTCTGCTCTCAGCGAAGGGAGAAATAAAACTCGACTATTTCCCTTTGCTTATTTAAAAATAATTACCAGAGAAAACATCTGGAGTAACATCATCTTCTCTTAAAAAAAATAATAATGTCCTGGGAAAAGTCAGAGATGGTGATAGTTTGTTCACATACAACAGACTGCTACCAAGAAATAATAGTGGAAAAGAAGTGAAAGGCATCTCAAAAATTTTTATTTCTTCCCTATATCCATATGGTTTTTAGGAGAAGAAACTGGGATTTTTCAGGGCACGGGGGGGGTGGGGAGTTGCTGCTTCTTCTCCTTTCCTTTGTGTTCACTGAATGATCCTGCCAGTGGAATTCTCTGACAGGGGAGTACTGCCAGTGTCACAGAGAGTCCATTATAATGAGCGCACATCCAGAAAAGTTGGCAGTGTTGGCAAACAGCAGAGCCATCAAAGGAGACATAGAGAGGGAAAGAGGGGGAAAGGAGAGAGATAGAGGCAGAGAGAGAGAGAGAGAGAGAGAGAGAGAGAGAGAGAGAGAGAGAAGCATGTTCAGGAAGTTAGAACTCAACATCTGTCAATTGTTCCTCCCAGTGTGTTT